>SNQJ01S0274985.1:0-11491 GCA_010110895.2 Picea sitchensis | reverse complement strand
TAACCCTTGTACTAGAGCTTCATACTCGATGATGTTATTGGTGCATTTCAATTCTAGTCTACAGGACAGGAAATGATGTTTACCTTTTGGATCAATGAGGATGCACCCTGCCCCTGATCCTTCCTGCGATTTAGATCCATCAAAGTATATGGTCCAAATTTGTGAATGGCAATCTCCCTTTTCCTCTTTATTATTACTTTCTTTCTCCCCTATATTTTGTTCCGTAATCTCTAGCACAACGTCCTAACAGAAGAGGGTGTCTTATGTTGGTATCGACAACTTCTCTTGAAAAACCATTTCAGAGTTTTGAGTGAGAGGGACATTGGATAAGAGAGGAGAAAAGTTCCTGAAGTGGGAATCGCAGGAATAATTGCCTAGCACGGGGAAATCTGTGGATGAGGGTTCATTCATGGTTTCTAGATCAGTGACCGCATGTTTCTGGTATCTCTCCCTATCGATTCTGATCATATTCTTGTATCCCTTCAGTGGTAGCCAAAGGTGTGCCCAGTCTATACTAAAGTACTTGTTTAAATTCTCAGACCAATCCCGACCTAGTAATAAACCATAGGCCTCTGGGATGTCTACTACAATGATGTCAATCACTTGCACAAACTTAGGATGTGTCGCTATCCTGATCATTACATCTCTGAGTTCCCCCATGACTTTGACCCAGGTTTTGTCTAGTTGTATCACATGTTTATCGCTCTTGAGAGGAAAAACATTTAATTTTTTTCAAATAGACAAGGGAATAACGTTGGAAGATTCTCCCGAATCTACCAACTAATTGTGGATCTTCTTGTTGAAGACTTCAAACGTTAAGAGAAAAGTTTTTCCCTTCTTATCTTCTGAGCAGGTATTCACAGTTGGTTTATTTACTAGATATGTGGAATTTAGATTTATTTGTTGCTCATTGCTTGTCGTAGGGTTTTCTACTAATTTCAATGCTTGTAGAAAGAAATCATTTTGCTGAGGGATTCTACATATGTCCATAACTGATATGTTAGCCTTCAAATTCTTCTTATCTTCAACTACATTGTACTCCAGTTTGGGCGATTCTTGTGTATGGATTCTAATAGGGTTCTTACAGGGAGCAAAATGTGCTTTTGGGTGATCAGGAATTGACATTTCCCCTGACATTTGAGTGGAAGTAGGATCCTTTGAGACATGAGGACCTTTACTTCTAGTTTGCATAACTGAGATCTTTGTGGGTGGTTCTTGAACCTGAAACAGGTCATCGGAAGGCATGATCAGGTCAGGATCGCATATCAACATGGTTGTATATTGTGGTGGATCAATCTCTTCCTGGTCAACAACATTCATAACCGAACTACTTGGTTTTTCAGTTAGGGAATCCTCATCTAAAAACCGGTTGGCCATCAAATTCATGGAATGCACCCATTAGGGGCAGTCTCTTTCAAAGTGGTTTTCCTGGTGATAAGTACAGAAATAATCAGATGTGACATTCCCTAGATCGATATTTAAGTTAGTTGGGGGAGGTTCAATGGATTTGAACGACAAGTTCCTTTTAAATAAAGGATTGTAGGGCCTTTGGCCTTGGTTTCCTTCCCCTTGATTTTCTCTTCATGTCTATGATCTTGTTTGATAATTTATTAACCATGCATTGTAGATATTCTATGTCTCCATTACCCTTGTCGGGAGTCTATTCTGCTTGTTTCCCTAGCGGTCTAGTCAGAAGGAGTCCTCTACTGGGAGGAGGTTGAACTTCTTTCTTAACTAAAGAGACCTGGCCTTATTTACACCCTTTCATCTGGAATTCTATCGTTTTAGCTTCTTCAAAATTCTCAGCTAAGGTTCGTTTGGCAGCCCTCTTCACAAACATGGAAATAGAAGCTGGGAGCACATTAGCGTATACTTCAATTTGCAACTCCTGAGTTGGTTTGACTTCGAGATGGAATTTGTTTAAGATGGTCGTGAATCTTTGATTGAAATATTTAACCTTCTCTTTCGAACTCCTGGTGGTGGAGAACAACTCAGCCATCAGAGCTCCCATAGTAGTCTCTTCTGCAAATTTATCTAGAAAATATTTTTGAAACTTTGTCCAGCTAGTTATGGATCCTACATGTAAGTTAAAATACCATGTGGAGGTTAAGTTCTTAAAAGTGTATGGGAACAACCTACAAACCATGTCTTCATGCTGGACGTTCATAAGCCTGATCGCTAGTATAAATTTCTTGATATGATCTTCAGGAAATCCCGAGGTTTCGAGATCGAACTTAGGAAGTAACTTCTCTGGATGTCGGGGAAGGTTATGGACTAGTCCCAAGAGGGCCAAAGCGTCTCTGGCCAACCAGGTTTGATTTTTCAAAGGTGGGCTCCCCCTTTCTTCATTATGGTCATTGTTGCCTTCCATATCTTCAGACTCTGAGTTAAACTCCTCCTCTTCCGAAAAATCGTCTGGTTCAGATACGTCATCGGCTATTGTTTTGGGTATCAAATCAAGAGGATCTTGGATTTCAGTGATTGCGAAATCTATTAAGTCTTCTATCGTGTGCACAAAAACTTCTTCGGGAGTATTGACCACTAGACTACTTATATTTTTTCTTCAAGGAAGTATCGGAGCAAAGGACAACGCACCGATCTGTCAGGCGTATGCTCTTGTGATTCTTATGAATTGGTTTAATTCCTCGTGAGGAAGAGCATAAGGTATTTCAGGGTGAAAATATTCTTCCTCGGGCTGGGGTGAGTTACTCATTTCAGGAATACTCAGTGTGTGTGGGTTGTCTTGGGAATGACTAGCCATGCATGTGGGTTGTTTTGAATCTATAGGCTGCTTGAAATACTATGTAAAATATATATCCATCCATTCATTCTAGGCCCTCCTTCTAGCACCAATACTATTGATGGGTCCTAGATCCCTTGATTCAACAGTAGGAACCAAACCCACCATCGAGGCCCAATTAGACTCTGCAGCGTTTAATAGTGGAATGGTTCTCCAGATCTTGCGATCCGGCCAATTTATCGATGGGCTTTATGTTTTCTTGTGAAGGCTCTTCCTTCAATTCAGACTATCTCTTTTTGTATTTTCTCTTAGGTTGGACCGATATGAGATGTAAGTCGGTATAAAACAACTTGGAAACAAAACAAAATTAAGTTCTAACTATTGGGGAAGAGGTTGAACTTGGGATAACACGTTGCTCAAGCATGCAAATGACAATTTTATACCACAGACCTAGTACTAATACATTAACCATGTGAGCATCCAATTACTGTCTGAGAAACTAATTATCAGAAAGAAAACACATATGTGATAAGATAATGACAAGCAAAATAATTCACTTACTTAATCATCCATCACATAATAACACCACGATTCGTCTTCATCATTAAAGTAAAGAACAACAAAATATTGCACTAGATAACTTGACAATAGATTAAATAGCTCTTACTCATTAAAGCATCATTCATGAAATGAGATAGGAAATAGTTATTCTCCACGTCCAATCACATGAATTTGATGAAAATAACTTGTCTCTAGTCCAAAAGGACTTCTCAATTAAAGTCAACTTCAAAATAATTCTTAACAACCAAAAAGAAAGAGTTCTTGCAACAACCATCCACCTATAACTAATTGGTCGATGTTCTTATTTATAACATAAAATTCAATTGAAAATAATGGCTAAGTGTAGTTTAAACCAAACAAAATTCGCCATGTGGCATCCTCTTCTAACAGTTTCTTTAACAGTCAACTCAAGATATCACTTGAAGGGGTGAATTTTCTCATACTCCTACCAACTGATAAACAACTCCTCACAAGTTTGGGCCCATGGAAATCTGTGTTGTTCCATCAGAGCCGTGTGAATTCCTCTGACCTCCACTGCATGCGCTCGGTACTTTACCACACTGGTGTTTAACTGTTGTAGCAAAGTCTGAGCTCTAATCAGATGTTCCATAAATATTTTCACTTGTTTGGGTGTTGTTTCGGTCACCTTCGCTAGCTCTTCGGCCCATAATAAATCTTGCTTGGTATGTGATTCGACAATGTTGCACAAGTCGGTGAAGTTGTCGGGTGTGCCAAACTCAGGGAGTCTGATATTCTTCATCATCTTTTTGATCTTCGGATCCAATTTCTCTCTGATTCCTCGGCAAATTTACGAAGTCAATTTTTCTCGATAGTCGGAGGGATTTTCTCCTGCAACCGGAATTAAAACCGGTTAGAAATTGCTTACAGAACAGTACTCGATGAAATATATGAAAAAACATAAGTGGGAAGAAAACAGACTAATGAATACATGTAAAGCTCATTAATCCTAGTTGTTTGATACTTACGTGTTCTTTGCAACCTTTTGGATTACCTAAGTCATCTCTGTTAGCGCCGCCATTTTCTTTAGTTAGGGTGGGT
Source organism: Picea sitchensis (assembly GCA_010110895.2). NCBI lineage: Eukaryota > Viridiplantae > Streptophyta > Pinopsida > Pinales > Pinaceae > Picea > Picea sitchensis. The sequence continues at coordinate 7,131 of SNQJ01S0274985.1, read as the reverse complement.
TATATCCATGCGCCATAGAATGCTAGATCAGGTACGAAAAACATGAGAGTTAAATTCACGCCAGTGGTCGGTTGGCCCTTGGGGTCGGGAAAGCATGTCAGAGCCAAACATGTGCCAAAAGTATGAGTAAGTTCCAAAAATATCGGATACTGTCACAAGGAAAACCGCTAAATGCTTCAAGTCAAGGCAGGTTGCTCAAACAGAAGTTGCATCAGCAAGTGTATCAACCATCATTAGCTCATTATGGAGGCTGGGGAAATTGAGAGGAATTGAAATGATCGTACCACACATCCTCCACAATTCCTATCGAATGCATCTCACACGCCTCAGATCATATCGTCGCACGGATGTGACACATTTATTCTTTAAAACATCTCATCGCAAGGTATTCAGTGTCCCCTAGTACATTTCGGCTTGCTGCCTCGCTGCGTTATAAATTCTAGATGTTCTGTAAGTGTTCTACTCACCAGCCGAGCTTGTGTGCCATTGGTAACTCATCTCGTGAGCTCACTTTGACCAAATTCTTTACATTGGACCTTTTTCAAGTCATCCACGCATAAGGTGGATATGTTGTTGCACCATGGGAACTCCTCAAAACACAAGACGGGGCTTTCAAGGCAGTCAAAGCGCTAGGCCTAAGACACAAAATGCCTCGGACTCATTCTTATTTGTAGCAGGTGTTCCCGAGGCTTCGAAAGGAGATTCCTACCTTCGTGCAGAAACGATGGTATCACCCCGTGCGGAGGCTGAAGTGGAAGAAGTTACGTCGGAAGGACACAAGTTGGAAGTCACGCTTCCTCAGCAACATATACCAAGGAGGAGAGGAAGGCCCAGGAAGAATAAATAAGTGGGAGGGGAAAGCTAAATCCTGATTGAGTCACGCGCGTGATCAGCCGTTGAGGAATTCCTGATGCGCGCTATCCGGCTAGAACTGGTCGAAACCATAAGTCAAGGAAGTGGGAGTCAAATGGGAAGGACAGAAGGCTCGGGTTCTAATGTTCGAGCACCTAGTCAGCAACTAGAGCAAGCACAACTTTCCATAGCTGAAATCTACCAGGAAAATAGAGAACTACGACGACAGTTGGTGGAAAATACACTTGAGTTTTCAGCACCACAAGGTCGTGAAGGGAATGCAACCTGAATCAAGAGGCAACTTAGGGAGGCTCAGGATACGATCGTGCAGTTTCACGAGGCGCAAAGAGTGTCAGAAGAACAAAAGATGAAAACACCTTAGGGAGCGCGAAGTAGCCGGGAAGAAAGTCCGTGCACAGAAGAGGCATGATTGGCGAACCCTTTTTTGCATTCTCATACGTGACGTAGAACTTTGATAATTTTCCCTTTTGTAAGGATAATTTTGTTTTCTTAATGTAACCGGGTTGGTTGCCCAAAAGGTCTAGACAATGTCTATTGTATGTAACCTGAGCTTGACGACAATCTAATATATATAAAGACTTGAAATTTTGATGAACGGGCTCTGGTTATAGCGATTGAATTCATCATTTCCTCTCTTGGCATGTGTATACTATGTTCTTTGTCTACAGTTTCTTGTAAGTTAGTCCGGAATTGACACTTAGTGTTGCTCCGATTTGCTTTGTTTTTTTATTAATATCCTTCTACGAAAAACCTTTGATGCCGATTGATTTGATCATACGGTACCGACGTGGCACCACTGACTCAGGATAGAGGGTACTAATGACCAAGAACTTAGCTTATGGGTAATGGTTGGGCTCGGGACTTTGCTCAAGTTGAGCACTTTAAGCTAAACTTGGGACTGTCGATGCCAGAAAGGTATCGGAGGTCGGCTTTCATCAATAAACCTATCACGCGTCCTCCTTGTAAGTTAACGCCCCCGAAAAATCCTCGATACCAAAAAAAATTTGGAAGTCGGTGATTGGTGATATCACTTCATTCTTCGTGAGCGCTTACTCTCTTAGTCTTTCGCCGATGGCGAAGGGATATGTCATCAACGATATTCTCGATGATGCTTGTCGTGAAAGAAGGCTTCCATCTGGCGATTTTGACGAAGATTGATACTCGACAACCTTGGTTCTCTCGAGTGATTTTCCCTTATCTTCAATTCTTTCTGATGCAGAATTTTTTAGCACATAGGGGAAAAGTTTCGGCTATTAATTCTCTGATTAAATATTAGTCTTTTAAGTTATGGCAATTTTCACATACTCAAGCAAAATTTTAAAGACTAAAATGAGATTGGAAATGGTAATAAAACACAAAATTTTCCACAATGAATATGAATCAAGTAGTGCAAAAGATCAAGTGGTACCCAAAAAGTAAAATTTGGCATAGGCTTTTTAGGGTGTGTTGAGTGCTCAACACAATCCACGTGTAGTGTTGGCTCAGGTTCAGACCCAGGGTTCAACGCTTCAACATCGCACCAACAAAACCCTAACTACCAACCCTTTCGGCAGCACCTGTGACGCAAATGAAGTCTCACCCGAGGTAGAGGCATGGGGGGGTTGCAAGAATCAGGTGTCTGCAACCTAGCTGGGACACAGATCTGTGATCACAATACTTAAGTGAGCACTTATCCAATAATATTCATTAGTCTCTAACTCCTTTATTCATATCGTAGGTTAAAACCCTAATTGTAGATCAACATAGTAACAACCAAGATCCAATCATATATAACCATTCAACACATAGAATCACAGTAGATCTAACATTCTTTCACATCATAAAGCACTAAGCATCAATTGGATCTATCATACACCTAAAATAAGAAAACAAGTACATAAACATCATGAACATCATAGCACAAGTCACATCGACACAGGATATACATGGTTCACCCTAGTGTGGGGCTACGTCCACCAACTCTTCTTCTTCTTCTTTATTAGCTTCTTCCAATCTTCTTACATGCAAAGATCCACAAGCCAACTCCACATAGGATAGGAGATCTACGCGCACCTCGCCAAATCTTCCTTCCCCGAGTTAGGTCCAAGCACATAGCCTCTACACAGTCTGTGCACAAAGCACTTACAAAACACTTGCACTTAACTTTGCAAACATTAACACATTCATGCACAAAGCCAACTAGCCATGCACTAAGTCGATCAATCACTAGAAACTACTAGGTCTCTTTCTTACATCGCCTAGATACTTATTTATACATTACAAAAGGGACCTAAACAAGGATAAGACCCATGGGATGACATCCCGTACCTGTTACATAAACCCTAAAACCCAAAAATCTCGTAAAAGGGGGCGAGATCCCGCGATCTCCTCTTTTCCTGGGCGCTCCATCTTCGACCAGCCTGTCGAAGTCCAAAAAATGGTCAAACATGACCAAGGTTCTCCAAAACTTGGTTGAAGGCCAACAGGCCCCCAACACTCACTTGTGACTCGTCCCGAGTCACTCTGATCTGCGCAACTCTGCTTCGAAGGCCTCGAGCTTAGCTCGAGCTACCTCGACTTTCTGCTTTACCAAAGCCTCCTGGTCGGTGAACTTCTGAACGAATTTCTTGGTAACAGGCCTATCTAGGCGTTGTTCCACTATGGTGACCACTTGTTCCAGCTGTGCACCTTGTCCCTATATCTCTTCAACGAGGGTGCAGGCTTCGTCCTGCATTGGATGGATTCGTTTTGTTACCTCCATAACTCGACTCTAGATGGAAGTGACCTGCTACTGAACTGCGTGTTGCTCCTGCGACCTTTTCATATTATCCACAATGGTAAGCAACTTCAACTGTGCTTGTACTGTCGATGCATGTTGCTTCGCCTCCTAGAGTTTAGCCTCCAATCTCCTCATCTCTGGGTCTTCCGCAAGGCACTCATAGGTCTGTGCACTTCGGTTACTGAGTTTCTTTCATTCTATAGCCAATGCCCTGATTCTTTCTACCGTGCCCCTGATAGTTTCTTCTCTATGATCCCACACTTCCTATGGAGTGATCGACATTGCTTGCAGTTCCAGTTCTTCTACCCTTGCTTGAAGTTGTTGAATGGCTTCAGTGAGATTCCCCACTTGGTTCTCAATTTCTTCTTCTTCCATCTGTTCCAGGCTTGGCACAGAGCAAATTTCTCTATCCACTGCCTCCTTGACCACGGTCTGCTCCACGAGAAGCTGGTCTTTTTCTCTCTGGATCTTCTCTCTATCCTCTTCAAACTTCACTCAGAGGTCATCTTTCTCTTGCTTTGCAACCCGACATTTCTCTAAGGCTTCCTCCATTGCTTGCTTCAAGGCCTCTGTGGCCTTTTATTTTTCTTCTTGTACTCATCGAAGGTGAGCCTCTGTAACATCTGCTAATCTACGTAGTTGGGAAGACTCATCTCCCACTTCTATACCTTTTGATGATGATGGAGATGTAGACACTGCACAGCTTTCATAGAGGGCTTGTTGTACCCCTTTCAGTTCTGCCTCGATCCTGTCATACATTGTTTCCTGCTTTGCTTCGTTTCGTTGAAAAATATCCTCCAAAGTGTTTTCTATAGCTGCGATGATGAGGTCAATGTCATCCACTGTGAGCACAGTCTATAACTGGGGCTTATTAGATCGTGACTTCTTCTGCACTGAGGGTTTCTTCAGAGAAACCTTTCTTTTCTTTGATGCCTTAGCCTCTCTAAGGGGATCCTTAGGTGGTGTCACTTCGCCCTTGTCTTGCTTGTCTTCTTCCCCTTCCTCCTCTTGGTTTACTTCGTCACCTCCTCGTCCTCCAAGTGAGTCAATTGCGGTTTTCTTCAATGCATTGTTTATTTCCTGCACTTCTTCCTTCTTCTTCATCTTCTTGGCGCTGCTCGGCCCATCATATTCCTCTTGGGTGACCATAGGACATCCGATGAGGTCGAGGTCAGAGAGCTCTATCTGTTCGACTGGTACAAGCAATTATGCAGGCCATTCCTTGGTTATTTCCTCCATATCTTCCTTGGTCAGTTTGTAATAGGACTGTAGCTCTTCCTTGTTTTTGTCCCTGTGCACAATGATATATATGAAGTTCATGTCTGAGTGGAACTTCGCAAGTGGCCTGAACCTATGGAGTGTATTAGGCGTCATGTGAGGGAAGGATTCAATGGCCCTCTTCAACTGCAAGTAATAGGTGTGGAACAATTCATTTGACTTCCATTGCTTCGCCATGTCACTCAAATACCACAGGGTAGTGAACCTCATGGCCAGGGTTTCGGACGGCTCAACGTCAGGGAAGGTTGCTCCCTCTGGCATCTCCCAAGCAACAAAGGCAACGAGAATCAACAACCAAATGAAGTGAAACTCGTAGCCCTGGTCCTATGCTTCGCAACAATCCTACTCCAACTGGTTGACAAGGTAGCTCACCTAGTTCATCTGCATCCCTTCAATGCATTTTCCTGCGAGGTCGACGACGAACCTCGTGACTTGCATTGGTTTGTTCTTTCTGATGAGCTTACTAGCAATCAACTGGGAATCTAGGTGTATTGTGCCATCTTGGATGGAGGCTACCTTGTATCCCCGCTTCCCCTTCTCCAAATCGTCATAGGTGTCTTTTATTCGCTACGCCAAGGTGTGATCTGCAGCCTTCCTTGGATAGAATTTCTGAGGGTCTGGTTCCTGCATGCTTAATCCAGTGATCATTTGGATCAACGTCGGATCCATAGTCACGCACATGTCTAACCATAGATAACCTCCATGGTAGCATGACAAGAGGAGTTTAACAAATGCGTTGACCTCATGATGTCTTCCAAAGTGGGGTATCTTCATGACATTGAGGATGGTGGACCTCGCGATCTCCTTAGTCCATGGCTGGGGGACTATCTTCGGCTTCTTCCTTGTTGTGTTTGTTAAGTACTTATGCGGTGTGAGCAACACATAATTCTTCCTATCACCCAGGTAAAAATCATTGATCTTGAGGTCAGGGATCAGTCCTAGCTGCATTCCCACAGCGCGTATCCCCTTCGGGAGGTAAGTAGTGATGAGGGTGTACTCAAAATCTCTTGGAATGCTATCACGACTAACCACGCCAGCTAGAGGAAGAATGCAGTCAGGCAAGACCAGGTCATCGCGGTGCTTGCTTATTTTCTCTGTCGCGATTCGGGATGGCCCCGATCGACGTGCGGTCGAGGGGGGATACTTGCAATCCTCTCGTCGATGAGGCTTGTACTCCTGCAGACATGAAATTATCATCCATAAGGTCGATCAAGATTTCTTCTATGGACTTCTCTACTGCGCTAAGGTCGCCCGACATACACACTCGTGGTCAAATGATCAAGTAGGAAAACATGTTCTCAAGGTAAACAAAACAGGTGGCGAGGTCTCAATAAGCACAATGCGATAGCAATCAGTTCTCTGTGGGATCGAATAATCACAATTTGCAAAAGTGTCCCTAGTGAGACTTTTGATGGATCAAATAGACAAAGTTGTAACAGATTCCTCCAATGGGAAGGAATGCCTCAATCCATCCGTTGTGGTGCGGTCCCAACGGTCTAATGACGATCTTTCTAGAAATAACTGCATTCCTAGCCATTCTGGAGTGTCTTTCTAACAGTTGGGCCGCCTCCAACGGTCATATTGCTTCACCGTGGTGAAGTGTCAGTCTGCATTGTTCTACTATTCTGGCGAGGTTCAAATTTTGCAAGCCTACTTCCTGCGAAGTCTTCACTGGAACCTCGTGCAATTTTTTTTAGCTTTACTTTCTTTTTACCAAGATTTGTTTCTTTCTTTCCTGTGATCTATGTCTCTGGATTCCTATTTCCATTTTTATTCTTATCTTCACTTAGCATAGTAACTTCGCGCTACTAAGGGTTTTTCACAGGGTTCTAGGGTAATACTTATTTTCTTACTGTTTCTAGGGTAGGTGCTCTTCTCTCATGCATGGATAGGTTCTTTAAGCCTTCTTGTGTTATTTCAACCCCGACAACTAGTTCTCTAGCCCTTAGTTGCTTCGAATTGGCCTCATGTTCTTCTATTAAGTGCGTTATTCTCCTAGCCATGAAATCCCTTAATTCTTGTTTTTTTTGTTCGATAGCTTCCTCTTCTTTTTTCCTTCGGATCTGATATTTCTCAATCCAGGTCCTTCCCAATAAAAGTGCAAAAGGAGTGTTGTTCTCAACAAACTTAATGACATCGAATTCTTCTTTCGTTGATGCTCCATGAGAAACCATAGGTACATGATTAATTCTTCCACATAGGGTTATCATATTTCCTTTAAA
>SNQJ01S0274981.1:0-11491 GCA_010110895.2 Picea sitchensis | reverse complement strand
AAAAAAAAGGACTTAAATTATCAATTGAAGAAATTCCAATAGAAGAACCAGAACACTATGTTTAATCTACCAGTTTTTTTTTTTTAGAAAGACAACATGGTAGAGGAAGAAGCTAAATCAAATGTGGAAGAAAATGTGACCTTTGTCTTCCTTCTTTTGGATCCCGAGACAACAATCCAAAATAAAAACATTCCAACATCATCATTACCAAATTTTCATGGAATGGTAACTAAGAATCCTGATACTTTTCTCTTTGAATTTAATGTACCTTTTCATAGTTATGATTAATTTATAATGCACAAAAGCTCAAATTGTTTCCTTTTACTCTTAAAGATGTATCTTTTCACTGGTATATGGGATTAGGAGGTAATACCATTAAAACTTGGGATGATATGCATAAATATTTTCTTAAAAAATATTAGGAGCATTGCAAAGATAGATATTTGTGTGAAGATATTTTTAGGATGATACAAAGAGAGGAGAAAACTTTAGAAGATTATGTAGAAATATTTCAATAAAATTCAAATGTTTAAGAAAAAAATTAGATCCAGATATTCTTAGGATTATTTTTCTACATGGAGTTAGGGATGAATGTGTAGATTTACTTAATATCATAGCCCATGGAGATGTATTGAAATTAACATATACAAAACATGTGAATTGTGCAAGAACTACTCTCAAGGCAAAGCTAAATTTGGTAAGGGACCTAGAGACATTATTTCTAAAGTTAATCAATCAAAAATAGGACTAAGTAGAGATGAACTTGGAAATTTATTAGATAACATTAAAACTAATATTATTAGCTGTCTTAGCTAGCAATTAGATGTATTACAAACTAAAAAGAGGCAAGAATATGAGAATGCAACTCTATCTATTTTTTGTTCTAACTGCAAAAAGAAACATCCATTATGAAATTTTCCTCTTAATAATAAAGAACTTTGTGCTATTTGTGCATACAATCATACAACAAATAAATTCCCTTCATTACCAAAACTCAAAGCATCATATCAAGGAGATAATGAAGAAACATAACAACTTTTTTTGTGGCACAAAAATGATCACGTCAGCCTTAGACAACAGGCATGACATAAGATCTTGTACAACAATATGCTTCATATTATGTTAATCAATAGTATCCTTCTCAAAATGGGTTCCTCCTTTGGAAAGAATGGCTTCCTCAGTAAGCTCAAAAACAAACTTGGAAACAACGACGAGGGATTACTTATGGAAACATGCCTACTCTTCCTTATTTTTCACAACAATATCAATATCCCCCATAAATCCAACAACAACAGTATCCTCCATGAATCCAACAACAACGATAGCCTTCACAACCTCAACAACAACAATTGCAATTACCAAGCAATCAACCCCCTCAAGTCCCTACCCAAATACCTTATCAACCCGTTCCAAATCCAAACAATAAGGTAGCTCAACCATCTTACAATATTGAGTTACAAACTTTTCCAACAAATATGATTACCCATGTTTATTTACAAGATATCCATTTATGACAAGGGAAAATTATGATAAGGGAAAATAGTTAATAAAAATCATCCAATCAATATCATTGAAGAGGGAAATGAGGACTATCAATCAAATAATAATGATATTCCTACTCCATAATATAGACCTCTTCTCCAATCGATCAACCACAATCATCCAAATCACCTCCCTTTCTGTAGAGGCTAACATTGGACAATCTCGTAATTCATCCTAAATTTGATTTATTAGGAGAATTGAGAATGCTTGTGTTTATATAATTCCCTTATTTAAAGATATTAAATATGTTCCAATTTATGAAAAAGCAGTTTGGGAATTATGTTTGAAAAAACCAGGAAGAAATAAAAAGGATCCAAAAATTGTTCAAGTCATTGGAAAATTAGCAGATTTGATGTCAAGAAGAATTATTAGGGAAAAAATGTTGTTCCTAGGAGTCCTATTGTCAATATTCATTTCAAAAATGTTTCAATTATAAATACTTTAATTTAATTGGGAGATGCAATTAAGGTAATGACTAAAGGAACCATGGAAAAATTTAACTTACTTAATCTTCATCCCACTCCTACAATATTACAATCAACATGTAGATATACTATTAAACCTTAAGGAGTTTTAGAATATATCATCGTTTCCTTGGATTCATGGGAATACCCCACATATTTTATGGTTTTACATCCAAAGTCTAATCTAGGTGATTATCCTAAAAGTAAAAGTAAAATTTGCAGAGTATGCATGTAAACTATTTGACATAATGTCAAAAAGGGATATCTGGAAATTGTTTGATGAAATTATTGCAGAGAAATTTGGGAAGAATTCATGGGTAATTCGGTGGAATTGAACCCATGAATTAAAAATCGTCAATTCGATCCTTTACTGGGAATTTTTGGGTTGTAATTGGGTAAAAATGGGAGGTTGCAATACAACCATGGCCAAATTGGGCGAAAATGGGGTGAATTGGGCAAAAAGCTCGAATTTCTACGGTGAAATCTATTGAAAATTTGACGGGAAAAGATCAAAATTCGTGTACAGAGGTTGGATTGGTGATTATAGGGCCAAAATTGGCCACAATGAGCTTAATTACATAGCTCCAATGGCATTCTGTGCGGAATTATGGAATTACACATTTTTGGGCATTTTTGGAAATTCAGAAATTTTGGGTATTTTTTCGTACGATGATGTCGCCATGACGTGGGATCCACGTGTTAGTTGGCATTGCAGAGGGATGACGTGTATTACCATGGTTGTAGGACCACAATGGAAGTAGTAGCATATGTGGCAACAAGTGGCAGTTGGTAGGCGAGGTGGAACCACAGTGGGAGGATCCTTGCCTGCCTGTGGAACCTTGACTTCAGACCCATGGAACCATGATGTGGGTGGTCTATGGTGGCTTTGGAAAACCACCTTGGGGGGTCCCTAGTGGTTTTAGAAACCACTAGAGGAGGGGTCGTGGTGCACCATGATGCTAACATGTCGCTAGGAAGGAAACCGATGGTTTCCACCGTAGACCCTCCCCCCTTTGCTAACATTTGGTAGGTCACGGATGGGGGGTGAAATGATGATCATTGATCATCGTTGACCCCATCCGATCCTCCATCATTAGATTAATCAGGCGAGAAAATTTGTGCGCCGCGAAGAATGGGTGTGGGATGGGACCCGCCTATTCCGATGACCCAATAAACATATGCCACTTGAGAAACTACGGGTTGTGGGCCTAAAAACTACAGTAATGGGTGTCTACAAAGGTAAGAAAAGGAAAAAAACAAAGAAGGGAAGATGGTGGAGGCTAACGAGCAAGGCTAGGTGGTAAATGAGCTACCATGGAACCAATCTGGGGTTGCAAAGTGGACCACGATTCCACCTCAACATCCTGGGAAGTATAATTTAAATAAATTTCTTACAAAATAATGAAAAATTGCTCAGAAACTTGGTATTTTCAGGTGTTTAACTTGTAGGTCATTTTCGGAGGCCTAAATGACATTTTTAGAAGTGAAATTTTAACAAAACTATATGTTCCTCTAGGACATAAAGTTTATGCATCTAAAATGATAGATATCAGCGAGATCTTTCTAATGAGATAAATTGTTCGTCAAACAAAGCCTATATGAGGGTGTTACATGCCAAATAGTGCAAGGTAATGTTTGGGTACAGGTTCACTTCAGAGGCCATAAATTCCTAATCGGGAATCAAATTGGGGAACGGGAGTAGTCTATGAAAATATATTGATCCATAGAAGACAACCATGGAGTTAGATTCATAATCTAGGTGTTTTAAAGCGCACAAGAGATGGTAGAAGGCACCTGCAACATTTTGTGCTAAAATAACTAAATTAACCAAAACTTGAGTAGGTTGTATTTATCATCCTAGAGCTCAGATGAAGGTGAAACTTAGACAAATTGTCCAAAATATGGTCATGAAGGAACCCATTTGATATTATAACAAAAATATAAGGGAGCTAGTGTAAAGGATGCATGGACATCCAAAAGTGCATCTGGTTGAAAATTGTACAAAATGAGAAAATGGGTAATGATTAAATGGTCATAACCTTCTTCCTRGGACTCATAATTGAGAAAKAAAGAAGTCATTGGAATGGTATTGGATAGAGGAGTCTAGACACTCAGCCAGAAATGTGAATTGAACTGCATAATTCATAAGAAAGAAAAAATAATATTACTGGTGCATAACTTGATAGACTTMAATTATTGTGGTCTAACAAATCTTGTTGCATGCAAATTTTGTAGAGTTAAGGGAAAATATAATAGAAAAGGATCATAATAGGGACCATAAGCATGGAAGTGGAACAAAGGACTTACATCCATGCGGATTAAGTTATGGGGTTGTGTGTGAGCATGGGTAATGTGGGGACAAAATCCAATGGGCATGGAGAAGGAAAAGAAGAAAGTATGAATTTGGTGGAGACTACAAATAGTTTGCAAAGAGATGTACATATTTATAAAGCTGATAATGAGATTCTTATGAAATTCAAGGAGCAACAATATGGATTCAACATCAAGTTTCTACAGATCCAGGATGGAATAGAAAATAAAATGGACAAGGAGATAGAATCAAGTAAGTCCAGGAGTCATAGATCTCATGCTAGAAGGGGAGAATTTGAACTTGTTGGTAGACACCATCATCACTCATTAAGAAACTCGGTTAGAAGAGCACACAATAGTCCAAGCTTGTCTTCTTTCAAAAGGAATAGGAGGAGGTTGGGGGTAGATGAACTATAAGGAGAAATGAATAAGATCAAGCCTCCTACCTTTGATGGTGAGAACAATAAATATGAGGATGTAGAGACTTGGCTATTGGGCATGAAGAAGTACTTTCAAATACATAATTACTCCTGACAGGAAGAAGGAAAAATTTTCATCTACCAACTCAAGGAAAAGCATCAATGTGGTGGGACCAGTTTACACAAGTGCAATACATTGATGAGAAGAAGGTTACTTGGAGGGAGTTCAAAAGGTATTTTCAAAAGAAGTACTTGACCAAGCTTGTTTATGATAGGAAGATGAAGGAGTTATTTGAACTCAATATTGGGAGTATGACCATGGATGAGTATGAAAGGATATTATTAAAGTTGTTGAAATATGTTGAATTCACCAAGGATGAACATGTTAAGATTCAAAGGTACCTAAGTGGGTTGCCATCAATTGCCAGCGATAAGATAAAGTATGATGATCCCAAGACATTGTAGGAAACCATAGGAGAGATAAATGCCTCTATGATCAACATAGACGAAGATCAACTTTCCAAAAGGATTAAGAAGACAAGAATAAATGCAAGATGGATCAAAGGAAGAAAGGGAACAAACCACCATTATTTATAAATAATCCTCAGGGAAATCCATCCTCCAATGAGCCCAGAATGATAGAAACAATGGGGAAAAGGTCAAGGAAGCACCTTATGAAATGTTGGGGTTGTGAAGGAAAGAAATTGTACATAAATTCCCCTCACAAAGGTGAAAAAATGAGGATTGTGAAGGATATGGGAATAATCCTGTCAAGGATCTACACAACCCTGGATAACAAGAAAGCTAAGTTTTAGTGTCATAAGATTGAAGTGGAAGGTAAGATCAATGAACAACCCATTTTGATTTTAATTGATTCAAGAGTTAGTCATAGTTATCTATATCTTAAGATGGTGGAAATATTTTGTTTTCCAAGAAGAAATCTTGGGAAATATTGGTTGGCACAACTATCTATGGGAGCTAAAAGAAGAATTAATGAGACGGTTAAAGATTCTCCAATGGACATTAAGGGACTATGCACAAGGAAATATTTGAATATCATACCATTGGGATCATATGATTTCATAATTGGTATGGATTGGTTAGACAAGCATAATGTTGTTATAGATTGTTACAACAATGCATTTAGTTGCTTGGATGAGGAAGGGAACTTGACAACAGTTCAAGATATTCCAAGGGAAGTAACTATCAAAGAAGTTTCATCCTTCCAGCTGAAGAAAAGATTTAGGAAGGGATGAAAAAAATTCGCAGCACACATGGAAGAGACACTCAAGGATAAAGTGCTAAGCATTGAAGACTATGTAGTATTGAAATAATTTGAGGATGTATTTAGAGAAATACCAGGGTTTCCACCCAAGTGATATATTAATTTCTCTATCAATTTGATGCTTGGAAAAACCCCAGTGTCCAAGACTCCTTATAGGATGAGTACACTAGAGTTGAAGGAGTTACAAATGAAGCTTGAGGATCTATTGAATAAGGGGTATATATGCCCAAGTGTGTCTCCTTGGGGTTCCCTAGTGTTATTTGTGAAAAAGAAGGATGGTACCTTGAGGCTTTGCATTGACTTCAGGAAGATGAATAAGGTGACTATGAAGAACAAGTGTCATTTTCCAAGGATAGTTGATCTTTTCGATCAATTGAAGGATGCGAAAATATTCTCCAAGATTGATCTCAGATTAGGCTATCATGAAATGAGAATTAAAGAAGAAGATATCATCAAGATAGCCTTCATAATGAGGTATAGCCATTACGAATTTACAGTGGTTCCATTTGGGTTGTCAAATGCACCAGTTGTATTTATGTGTTTGATGAATGGATTTTTCATATATTACTTGGATAAGTTTTCCATTGTCTTCTTGGGTGACATACTTATCTATGCTAAATTCAAAGAAGAGCATGAACAACACTTGAGGATCGTGCTACAAGTATTGAGGGAGCATCAATTGTATGCAAAGTTGAGCAAGTGCTCATTCTATAAGAGACATATACATTATTTGGGCCATATCATTTCAAAGGAAGGGATAACAGTGGATCCAGAGAAGATAAAATCCATTGAGGGATGGATAATACCAAGGAATGTATCAAAGGTGAGGTAATTCATGGGGCTAGCAGGATATTATAGAAGATTTATAAAGGGATTTTCAAAGATTGCACACCCATTCACATATTTTCAAACAAAGGGTGTGAGATTTGAATGGACCCTTGATTGTGAAATAAGATTTCAACACTTGAAGAGAATGTTTAAAATTGCACCAATATTGAGGATTGTTGATCTTAATGAATATTATGTTGTGTACATTGATGCATGCAAAGAATGACTTGGGGGATTCCTTAATCAAAATGGGCATGTGATATGCTATGAATCTAGGAAGTTGAAAGAGCATGAGAGAAATTATGCTACTCATGATTTATAATTGGTAGCCATAATGCATGCCTTGAATATGTGGAGGCATTATCTCGTGGAGAGAATATTTGAACTGAGGACAGACCATAGTGGTCTGAAATATTTGTTTGGAAAACCAACTTTAAATACCAGACAAAGTAGATGGTTGGTATTCATCAATGAATATGACTTTGATATAAAGTATATCAAATGAAAAGAGAACAAGGTGGTTGATGCACTTAGTAGGAGAGTGCATGAGATGCATGCTACAAACATTAGCATGTATAAATATGATTTGAGGGGAAAAATTATGGAAGCTACCCAATTAGATCAACAGTACAAGGAAACAAAGGAAAATTTATAGCAAGGTAATTGCAATAGAAAATTCAATATTATGAGCTAAGGGAGGAAAAAATCCTCATGTACAGGGGTAGAGTTTATGTGCCTAATTTTCAGGAGCTAAAAATTTTGGTGTTGAAAGATATGCATAATGTGCCTTATGCGGGGCACCTGGGCTACCAAAAGACAATTGAAATGGTAAAGAACCAATATTTTTGGCTTGGAATGAAGAAGGAGGTGGTTGATTACATTGCCAAATGTCTAGGATGTTATAAGGTCAAGGGTGTGCATAGCCATCTAGTTGGTTTGCTAAAACCATTTCCCATTCCTGAATGTAAATGGGAAGTGGTGACAATTAATTTCAACACCAAGCTGCCCAGACAAACTAAGAAACATGATTACATCATGGTGATGGTGGATAAGCTTACTAAAGCTTCTCGTTTTATCCCAGTGAAGCTAACTCGCAAGGAGACTAACATTGCAGATATCTATATGAGGGAAATTTGTATGCTTCATAGTGTGCCTAAGGCATTTTTTTTCTGAAAGAGATCTCAATTTCACATCAAACTTTTGGAAAGGATTATTCAAAGGATTTGGGACAAATATGAACTTTAGCACAACATATCATCCGGATTCTGATGGACAAACAAAGAGGATCAATCAAGTGATTGAGGATATGTTGAGGATGTATGTGATGGATAAACCACAAAAATGGGAATATTATTTGCACTTAGTTGAATTTTCTTATAATAATGGGTATCCGACATCTTTAAAGATGAGCTCGTTTGAAGCATTATATGGAAGAAAGTGCAATACACAAATGATATGGGACAAAACAGAAAAGTGGTTGGGACAGAGTTACTCAAAGAAATGGAAGAACAAATGGTGAAGATAAAGAATAATTTAAAGGTTACCCAAGATAGGAAAAAAACCTATGCAGATAAGGGCATAACTCACAAAAATTTTAAAGTGGGTGACCATGTGTTCTTAAAAGTGAAGGCCAAGAGAAGTTCCTTGAAGTTGGGGAACTATTCAAAGTTGGCGACAAGATATTTTGGACCCTTTCAAATCTTGGAAAGGATTGGTCATGTTGCATACATGCTTGCACTACATGCATCCATGTGCATTCATAATGTATTCCATATGTCTTTTCTTAAAAAGTATGTAGCTAATGCTAATCATGTAATTATTTGGAATATAATTCAGGTGGATTAAGATGGAGACTTCTGAGTACATCTAGTGTGCATATTGGATCAGAAGGTCAAGTTTCTCCATAATCAAGCAATAGGGTTGGTAAAGGTCCAGTGGACCTGTTATATACCTAAGGATGCAACCTGGGAGCATGAATATACTATGCAGGAGGGGTACCCTCATATTTTTGAATATTTTTGAATATTTTGATTGTACATGTGTATATAATTCATCGAAGACAATGCATAAATAAGGGGGAGGGGAATGTAACACCCCTAGGCTGAACCCCAATTTTAAATGTACATTTAGGTTGATGAGCCAGGATATCTTGGACCAGAGTGTCATTGTAAATATGTTTTGAGGCCAAAGTGCATGTGTGGTTATTAGGCTAGAGAGATAGAATGATAAAAGGACAATGAGCCTATCATTGTAATATGTAATCACACTCAGATATTAATAAAAATACATCATTGTTGCAGACCAACCAGACAAAAGAGTATGGGGGGCTAATACTCCACTAGAGGGAAATGGGGCTATGGGTCTAGGAAGAAGGACAAATCCAAGGGGAATTAAGCCAAGGAAATATTATAATAATATTTCTTAAAATCTAATTTATGGGACATATTCATAGCTATCCTAAGTTCCTAAAGGGAAGGAATGTATCACCATGTGGGGCCATGTAGTTCCCAATATGAAAAGTTTCAATTTGGGAGCATGCATATAAAAAGTAAGAACTTAGTACATTTTCCTTTCATTCACACATGATTCATTCATTGAATTTTCCCATATGTTCACTCTGCCATCCATAGTCATACATGAACTTGGGAGATTTTCCAGTTGTTTGTAACCAGTGATTCCTTAGAGGTATAAGATGAAGAAGCAAGGTTTCATGCGTATGTGCATGTTGAAGAAGCAGGTTGTCAGGCTCATGAGCATTCTATCTGGGTGAGAGAACTGTTGGGAATTGTTCCTTGGATGCTGGCAATTGCTATAGATCTATGAGAGTTTTTTTCTGGCTTGTTATTGAAACCATGAAAGGGAAGTGGGGCAGCCGAAGGACCGTTGATTAGAGAAGGGGCACACTTCCTAGGGTGGGACAGGTTGTGGGAAATGAGAGTTTGTAGGCTATTCACAACAGTTGGCACCTTGGCCTGAGTGTTATTATGTTAATTAGACCTTAGTATGGATTAGGAATCCTTCCCTAGTAGAGTTTCTAGCCCCATATTGGGGGTGACCTGTTGTTGAGAGCTTATGAGCAATAGATTCTATGGCTGGGGGGAAATTCTAAGGCTTGCACGCAGTTGGTTATTTATTTACAAATATAAGTGCCTTCTATGAGTTTGTTTTAATCACTATGTGATTATTTATCATATTTCTATTATGGGATTTTACTGTTCAACTATGCTTAAGTTTATATATTGTTAGGACTGTATAGAACTGCATAATTGTAATCATATGCATATAAATTTTATAAACTAAATTGGTATCAGAGAGGTAGAAATTTTGTGTGGCATTTCCCAGCTTGGGGCTAGGGATGCTACATCTGAGGCTCCTAAAACACTTCCCTATAGATTTTATTAATTTTTTTAGTTGTTGGCACTGCTTGCCAATACATCCTTCCAAGGATTCCTTCATACCCAACTATATGCCTTATCCTTGTTGTTTTCCTTATCTTAAAAAAAGTAATACGAATTTATTCATACTTCCCATGATTCTTCTGGCCTGATGAGCGTTGATAGGAGATATTTTTTCTTTGTCCTTGTGTGCATTTATGACATATTATCTTCCCTCTTGCGTTTATGACATATTATCTTCCAGATTTGACTAACTTATATCGGTTAACACTTCTCCTGAAGATGACATGTCTCACATACAAATATGGGTTTCCCAAGATGACTCTGCATACATCCAAATGAACCACATCTGCAACCACTTCGTCAACATAGTTTTGGTTAATGGATAATTTGAATTTTCATTTCTTACTTACCTTCAATTCCATATCCTACCTTACCCAGACTAGAGGGTCGTATGGTTTTGGATGGTCGCATGTCTCTAGCCCAAGATTCTCAACCAATTGTGCATAGATTAACTTGGGATGTGAACCAAGATCAAACAAAAAATCCACGGTGTTGTATTTCATGTGAATTTTAATGCAAAACAATTAAGTCATCACCTTCTCATCCCTATGGATGCAACTGACTAATTTCACCTCCTTTTGTAGATTGATGCAACTGATATTCTCTTCTAGGTCTAAGGTGGTGTCCATCCTCTCCTCGACATCCACACTTAACATTGCTTTCTTCTTCTTTTGAAAATGCTTGGGGTGATTCTCAAGGTACAATTCCCAACATTCCTCCCCAGTATGTCCCTTTGGATCGCAACATTTTCATTTCTTGGTATAAGGGATTTCTTCCTGTGTCATTTCCACAATATTATTCTCATTCCACTTCTTTTCATTCTTTCCCTTCTTCTTCTACTCTTGTAGTTATGTTATATTGAGTGTTCCTGGATGTTGCTTCCACTTATCTCCTTCAAGGTATTGTGCCCAAACACTAGCCTCATTAATTGTATTTGATCTAAAAAAAATCAATTGACATTGAATATTTGGTAGCAATTCCCCCACATACTTGATCAACATTTCAGGACTTTTGAGTGAGACTCCCATTTGGATGGCTCTCTTCCTGAACTCAGTGATGAATTCTTGCACTGACTATCCTTGCCTCTGACTCAAATGATGTCAGACTATATGTTGGTGCTCCTCATATCCGATTGGGTATAACTGCTCTTTGATCATGTCCTTGAACACCTCCCATTATGTGACA
>SNQJ01S0274980.1:0-11491 GCA_010110895.2 Picea sitchensis | reverse complement strand
AGTTGTACACTTTCTATCGTACAGTATTTTGAAAGGGCTCAACTTAGCTAAAGTTTGGTACCCATTGTTATATGCAAATTCTACCAAGTGTAGGTAGTCTTCCCACTTGTTCGGCTTTGTTCTTACATACATGCGGAGCATATCCTCTATGATTTGGTTTGTCCTCTCGGTCTGTCCATCCATTTGTGGATGATAACTCATACTGAAATTCAAATTAGTATTTAGCCCTGCAAACAACTCCTTCCAAAAAGCGGATGTGAATTTTACGTCTCTATCTGAAATCACCATTTTAGGAATACCATGCAATCTAAAAATTTCTTTCATGAATATTTCAGAAATATTAATAGCTTTAAAAGTAGACTTTACAGGAATAAAGTGTGCAGACTTACTGAGTTTATCGATTACAACCATGATTGAATCATTCTGTTTCTGAGTTTTAGGAAAACCTGTTATAAAGTCCAGTGATATGGTCTCCCATTTCCATTCTGATACTGGTAATGGCTATAATAGGCCGGCTGGATGTTGGTGTTCGGCCTTAACCTGCTGACAATCTTGGCACCTAGCCAAGTACTCTGTTGTTTCTCCCTTCATGTTAGGCCAATAAAATAGTTTTCTAAGTGCTGTTATTGTTTTCTGGTAGCCTGGATGGCCAAAATATGGATTCTTATGCACTTCATCCAAAATAGTTAATTTAAGCTTCGCTGAATCTGGTACGTAAAGTTTGTTTTTAAATCTTAATAGTCCCTTCTTGTCGATACTTATATCTGGTTTATCTGAGTTTGCGATACTATTTTGAAATTTTTCCACCATCTTAGTGTAATTTCCGTCGTTAACACCTGTCGTTCTTACTCTTTGTTCCAGATCACTTTCTGCCCTGCTGATATTTATCTCAAATAACCTATGGATTCTGCGGCTTAAAGCATCTGCTACTTTATTTTCCTTACCCTTGATATGTTTGACCTCGAAGTCAAATTTTCTCAAGAAGGCTAGCCACCTTGCTTGTCTTGCATTAAGGTCTGGTTGGTTAAACAGATATTTCACCCCGCTATTATCTGTCAATAGTAAGAATTTTCTACCCATTATATAGTGTCGCCACATTTTTAAGGCATGTATTAGTACTGCCAATTGACTTGAGTGACATAATTTCGCTCGTGTTCTTTTAATTTCCGGGACTCATAACAAATCGCGTGCCCTTCCTGAGTTAGAACACCCCCTAGTCCCTCTTTACTTGCATCAATGCATACTGTGAAGTCTTTATCTGGGTCTGCTACCTTCAAAATGGGCGCTGATGTCAATAATTATTTTAACTTGTTAAAACTGTCTTGACACTTTTGCGACCGGTTAAACTTGGTCCCTTTCTTTTGTAATGACATGATAGGTTAGGCTATCTTGGAGAACCCTTCTATAAATCTGCGATAATATCCAGTGATTCCCATGAATGACCAGATATCTGCCACATCCTTAGGTATTGTCCATTCCATAATGGCTTTTATCTTTTCTGGGTCTATGGCAATACCTTCCGAGGAAATGACATGTCCTAAATATTGTATTTCCTTTTGATAAAAGTCACATTTGTCGAATTTTGCGTAAATTTTGTGTTTCCTTAGTGTTTGCAGAACTATTCTTAGGTGTTCATCATGTTCCTCCTCCATTTTAGAATAGACCAGAATATTGTCGATAAATACTACTACGAACTTGTCTAAGTACTGGCTGAAAATGTTGTTCATCAAGCACATAAATGTGGTTGGTGCATTAGTGAGTCCGAAAGGTATGACTACAAACTCGTAGTGTCTGTATCTTGTACGAAAAGTTTTTTTGTTTATGTCTTGGTCCTTTATCCTAACTTGATGATAACCAGATTGTAAATCCAATTTTGAGAAGATCTTGGCCCCACCAACTTGATTGAACAGATCATTTATCCTTGGTAAGGGGTATTTGTTCTTAATGGTTACTTTTTTCAGTTGTCTATAATCGATACATAGTCTTAGAGTACCGTCTTTCTTTTTCACAAAGAGGACTGGTGCTCCCCATGGCGAGACACTTGGTCTGATATACTCTTTGTCCAACAATTCCTGTAATTGTATTTTTAATTATGTCAGTTCTAGTAGAGTCATTCGGTAGGGTGATTTTGAGATAGGGGCTGATCTGAGTAGTAATTCTATGGAGAAATCTATATCTTTCCTAGGAGGTAATTATGGTATCTCATCAACAAACATGTCTCTGAATTCACGTAGGACAACAAAGTCTTATAACTTGGGCTTATCTTCTTTTTCTAATAGATTCGTCACTTGGACAGCGTAAACTTGACATCTCTTTCTAATACATTTCTTGAATTGCATCGCTGAAACTTGTCTGACTGACACAGGTTTTGGTATGCCTTGGGTTGTTCTAATAGTGCCAAAATTATCTTTGTATCTAAGTATCTTTGTATAACAGTCTAGTACTACTTTATGTTGTTCCAACCAATCCATCTCGATAATCATATCATAAGATCCTATGGGTAGGATGTTCAGATTGGTCCTTATCTTTTGACCATCTAAGCTGAACTCAAGATCAGAAATAAAGTTAACTACTTTTCTTTTAACACCTGTTGCCAGTTGTACAAGCCAAGATTTTTCGTGCTTTTGTTTCTTAAGTTTATTCAACTCTACTACATTGGGAGTAATATAACTTAACGTAGCTCTAGGGTCAATTAAAATAGAAATTCGAGTGTCATGGATTTTACCTTTGATATTTACCACCGAGGACTGATGGTCATCTTGTCAACCATCTATGGTTGCATTTATCCGATGCAGACTTCTGCCCATGTCTCCCACTGTCGAGGCTTCCTGCAAATTGTTGACAGGAGTGTTGTTTGCTGCAATTAAACGTGGATAGTTCCTCCTTAGATGAGTCTCTCCACACTCCCAACACTTTAATGGCTCGTGGGAGTTGTCCCCAAACTTCTTCATTCCCAGGTTTACCGGTTTACTACTACCTTGCGTATTCAGATGATTGGAGAGAAAATCCTTCCTTGGGAAACTTTTTTTTGCATTTCGATAAGGAAATGGCTGGTATCCCTTCTTCCGTTGGTGCATTCCATCTTGCTTCTTATCCTTCCAGGTCTTGGGAAACTATACCCGTTGTTTATACTGGTCATAGCACATTCGTGCCTTCCTGAATGCCTCACTCAAGGATTTGGGGTTGTCAAACTCAATTATGTCTCGGTAACCCTGTGTTAAACAGCTTAAGAATTGCTGGATTTTTACGTTGTCCTCTCGGATGTACAGTACGAACCTTAATATTTTCAGAAATTTATTTATAAGGTCCTCCATCGTCATTTGTCTGAGTCGTAATTTGTAAAATTCTTTCGTCTCCCTTTCATAATAGCTTTCAAAAAGGTATTGTTTCTTGAAATACTTCTTAAATTCAGACCATTCTAACTGTTTCTCCTTTAGGCCCTTGGCCAATTTCAGATCCTGGCACCAAATGTTGGCCTTCCCCTTCAAATTGTAGATGACCATTTTGACCTTCATGTTGTTGGAATAGTTGTAGATTTGGAAGTATTTTTTGATGTCCAACAACCATGCCTCAGCTTCTTCTCCTGTCCTGGATTCTCCATCAAAATTAGCTGGTTTAATCTTTTTAAATTCCCCTTCAAGGTGGTCTGTTTGTTTTCTTTTTTTGTCTGGCGTGGTTTTGTCTTGAGATGAAGGTGTCCCTTCAGATGAACTGTCTCCTTTTTCTATTTTCGCACCAGAATTCTTGGAGGCCCTTTTGCTGACCTCTTCCTCAGGGTTATCATCTTTTGAGATTTTCTTGGTTACTATACTATGCAGCAGGACTTCATTTATCTCTTGTTGTTTCTGCTGTGCCTTCTTAAATTTTTCATTGTCGGCCTTAAAAACCTGTAGTTCAACAATAAGGTTCCTCATTGTTTCCAACACCTCCGTGGGTGAGCTTCCATCACTGTTCTATCTTGGATCTCCAGGAGGTCCTTCCTGTGGATTCTCTTCCATCCTAATTTCTGCACCTTCTTGAGCTACCATAATTCAACACAAACCAAAAAGGCTTTTTGTCTGTAACCACAAGATTTATTAGTTTTTTCATAAATCAGAATATATACTAAGAAATTAATGTGGCCCTATTCAGGCCCAGTGTTGTAACTTATGCTCTGATACCATATGTAATGAACCTCAAAAATCACCATTAAAAAAAAAATCAATATCTAATTCCATTTCGTTTAAGCTCATAATTTAAGAGAAGGTAAGATTTATTTATGTCCATAAACTAATTATGAAAAGTTCGAAATAATTAAAGGTGCATGTCTTCATGGCAAGCAACACTCAAAAAAAAAACATCACGCTAAAAATCTGTGTAACTAGTTTAAAACCTTCCTGTGCAACAAATTATGTACTTGTCACACCCTGCACACAGTGACTTATAATGATTATCCATTATCTCTATCCTGTCTCTATCTCGGATGAAGATTCTCCATCGATTCTACTAGTCCATTCCTTACCGTATTAGAGTTGTTCATGTAACCAATAACTCCTACCCTGTTCCTACAGTTTTTGTGAGAAATAGTGATCAAACGGGTTTCGACGATTTTCCAATGTCGAACACACAAAACAAAAGGGGCCACGTTGTTTGCCAAAAACGCGAAGAAGAAGAAAAAAAGACTGGAAGACTGTGGCCTCAGTACTTTGGGGTTTTGGGGTCCAGAATCCCGCAACTTCAAAAGCCAAAACATCAGAACGCAAAAATTTCTGAATCGCGAAAAAGAAAGGTGGAACCCGTACTTCGGGGTTTCGGGGTTCGAGATTTCGCGAGTACAGAGGCCAACATCATCACACAACAACTCCCAAAATTGTGAAAAGTGACCAACACTTCGGGATTTTGGAGTTCAGGGTTTTGCGAGTACAGAAACCAACATCATCACACACCAATTCCCGAAATTGTGAAAAGTGACTAGCACTTCGGGATTTCAGAGTTCGGGATTTTGCGAGTACAAAGCCAAACATCAACACACGACAACTTTCAAAATTGTGAAAAGTGACCGGAATTTCGGGATTTCGTGAGTACAAAGCCAAACATCAACACACGACAACTTCTGAAATTACGAAAAGTGACCAGCATTTCGGGATTTCGTAGTCTGGGATTTCGCAAGTACAAAGTCAAACATCAACACACGGTAACTTCCGAAATTGTGAAAAGTGTCCGGCATTTCGGGATTTCGGAGTTTGGGATTTCGCGAGTACAAAGCCAAACATCAACACACGGCAACCTCTGAAATTGTGAAAAGTGACCAGCATTTCGGGATTTCAGAGTTCGATATTTCGCAAGTACAAAGTCAAATATCAACACACGACAATTTCCGAAATTGCGAAAAGTGACCAGCATTTCGAGATTTCGGAGTTCAAGATTTCACGAGTACAAAGTCAAACATCAACACACGACAACTTCCGAAATTGCGAAAAGCGAGAAGGTTGGACTAGCGCTTCGGGGTTTCGGGGTTCGAAACTTCGTGAGTTCACGTGCCCCAAACCTCTTATGTAACAAACTTCTAAAATGTGAAAAGTGGAAGCTTCGGGGTTTCGAGGTTCGGAACATCGCGAGTTCAGAATCCATACATTAATATGCACGAACCTCCGAAAAGCGAAAAGAAAGTTGGACTAAGTTTTTCTGTTGAAAAATTAAGGAAATTATACGCAAAGGAAAAGAATACTCTACTTCTACTGTGAATTTCACACTATAATCATCACTCCCTAATCTTTATCCTTTACTGGTGTTCTTACTTCCATTCTGTGAGACAGTAGGTGTAGAAGGATTCAATATCCGTTTATCTATCAGAATTCCGAAAGTCTAATCTTATGAGTCTTATACGCATAAAATCTATAAAAGGGGTACATTAGGGTAACAGTTTTCTGTAAAAGGTAACTCCTATTATATTCACTTAGAACCTCTTTTAATCAATGCATTAAATGTCAATTGTACTAGATCTATGCATCAATGTAAATACATGAATAAGAATATCATGCCATCAGAGTTTGGTCATTATAAATGATGTTCCAAGGGATCTGAGTTTGGTTTCCTGGGGTTTTAACTACAGATTGGATCTGCCCCATTGACATTAATCTCCTCCTTTCCTTACTTACTTATAGAAATATAATTACAGGTGCATCCATCTAGCATTTTACTCACAGGAGGAACAATTTTCTAGAGTTTGGATGTTTATTACGAACTTCACGATGATAGACAGATTATAACTACGAAAGGACTTCATCTTCCGCAACAAATAACTATACCTCAACAGATAGATGTGAACATTCCCACAGACATATTACAACTATATAAATAAGGATTTCCTTCACATATATTCCTCACAACGAACAGAAAAATGGGAAACGTTACAGTTCCGTTTTAATCAAATACAATGCATCAGATATCAAATCATTCAAAACAGAGAATAGAAATTATTCCAGTTTGGATTTAATAGATACATGACATCGGATGAAACATAACCATTCATAATAGAGAGGGGTAGATCAATATATCTGAATCAAATCCGTGAGACGACAAAGGGAACAACCATGTTCCTCCCAACCGTAGAATAGGGCAGGCAAAACTACTTGCCTAATTCACCCCCTGGCCTGGCCTTGAATCCATGAGGGAGAACTTGGAGACTCCTCAGCAATATTCCAAATTTTTCAGCATTTATCCCCTTGCCTCACACTTGCTCGGCAGTGTTCATAACAACAAGAGAACTCACAATCATTTCCCAACATACTTGGCAGCATCCTGCCTCCTCGCATATGCTATTTATCATTTTTTTCCCAGGTCTTTTTCCCTCCTTTGGGGATTTTTTCATCTTTCTTAATCCCTGATTTTCAAGGGTTTCCAGTGGCCAAATATCTGATTTTCCACTTGTAATAATCATCCCAGAGGTAGTTCCAACATGTTCCCCACTCATGGAGTCACAGTCAGCTGATTTTAACATGGTTGTTCCATTTGTCCTCCTGCATTTAATATATAAATATTCTGTTTTTATACAAGTGTCATAGTCAACTAGTCAGTTGAGTTAGATCAGATCTCTGCCCAATAGTCACAATAATTAATCACAATTATCAAATTCAAAATTCGAAATTGCCATAAATGGAAAAAAAAAATTCCAAATTCGAATTTGCCAAAAACGGAATTTTCCACTTGTGTTTTTAGGCTCACAAACAAAAGGGAACCACTTTCCAAGGTAACCAAATCTTAACACTCCCTCTTACTGAGGAAAGTGCCCTGCACCACCAATCTCATCCCTGTAGTGGACATGGTTTCCTATTGGAAAATACTCGATGAGTATGGTTGTACCATGATCAATGAAAGTAGTCTCTAACACAGATCTTCTCAATCTGTGTGATCTATATATGGAAGTGCATCTCCACCTATCCAAGATCACTCAGATCTTGGTATCAAACCAAATATCTCAACCTTGGTCTCCCACCAAGGATTTCTACCTCCTGACATATCGCCAATGGTCACTACTCTTGGCATGTCACCAAGATTCACTCTCTTGGAATCTCACCAAGAGTCACTCTCTTGGCATCTCACCAAGAGTATCTGGATCTCGACATCTCACCAAGATCCTCAACTTGGCCTCTCACCAAGTGACTTCCACTTGAAGTGGATCCAGAACCTGATCTGCCTGTCTCTATAGCCAAGTGAGGCTCAAGCCTATGTGGTGCTATGTTTCTCCTCCTCATCAATCTATGATGCTCTGAATCCCCTACACCAACTGTCTATCTCGACAACTTTGAAACTGAAGTTGTCCCGAGTGGACCAGACACCCTTGATGATGGTGTCAATGAAAACCAAGTCTGATCTCCCTCTAAATCACTACTATGAGTCAATAGGTACTCCTCAACTCTATCCCCCCAACTGACATTGGATGGTGTAACAACTGACAAGGTACCGATGAACGCACACTCCCTCTCATACTGAGCAACGAACTCAATCTCCTATGTTGTCGCTACAATGTCATCTTGTTGCTTCTTCTTCTTCTTCTTGGGACATTGTCCTGCATAGTGACCCATCTCTCCATAAGAAAAGCATCTCATTGTGCTCATGTCTCTCTCCTACCCACCACCACTCTGTTGTGGTTTGGCCCCTCCCTTAGGACTCTTTCTAGCACCTCGTCCAGTCTTCTTCTTGTCCTTAGTCCACGAAGCAAGGTCCTCATCACCCTAGGTAATCCGTTGTTGTCCCGAGGACTCTGAGGTGAGTCTCATCTCCTCCTGAACGAAATCATCCCAAAGTCTCTCCCAAGTAGGCATAACCTCTCGAGCAATAATGCCTCAAACAAATGGGCCCCATGATTTGGAAAATTTGTTTAAGATTGTCCTCACCATAAAACTTGGGTCCACTATCTCTCTGAAGGCTGCAAGCTCATCTCTGATCTCAGTGAATCTGTCAAGGAATGAGGTAATCGACTCGGAATCAAGCATCTTAATGCTCCTAAGCCTGTCCTGCAAAACCATCTTTTGGTTCTGGGTAGAACTTTGGAAAAGCTTGCATAGAGAATCCCACATCTCAAATGCATAGTCTTTACCAGTCAAATGTGGAATGATGTGGTCTCCCACCCTGTCACAAATAGTCATTTTCGCCTTCTTGTTCTTCTTCCTGAACTCTACCACCATGACGGGAGTGGTAACAAGAGGAACAACAATGGAAACCTCAACTATATCCCATAGTTCGAGGTCCTTTAATATGAAAATGATCCTTGTCTTCCAAGGGGACCAGTTGCTAGCTCCATCTAGCCTATCATCTGCTTGCATATGGGACACTGACATGGTTGTCCAATAAATCTCACACTGATGTTAAAACAACACAAGAGTATTGCCTCACTCCTATCAACATAGGTGTGAAAAGAGGTTGTAAAATACAACCTCACTCTTGTCCACGTAGGTGTGATAAGAGGTTGTCCAAATCATCCTCACTCCTATCCAAATAGGTGCGAAAAGAGGTTGAAAACACAAGTCCAAAATAGTCCTACAGGTTATCCAACAAATCCATCCACAAGTTGTCCACAAACACTACCAACAAGTTGTCCAAAAATCTTCTAACAAGTTGTCCCAAAACGGCCTTGAACTATCCAACAAAATTGTCCACTCAATGCTCAAAAATCAGCAAGTTTAAGCCACCATTGGCTCTAATACCATGTAGATTTTCTGAGGTACTATGAGGCTTCCCAACAGGTCTGTCTTTAACCTTTTGTTGGGCTCTAAGTTTCAATTTATGTGACTGTCCTTTGTTGTTGTTTTAGGACAACAAACAGTCAAGTGCTTTCTGCTCACAGTTTTAATGGTTAGGTGTCCTTTTGAGGTGCCCTTGCAACTGTTATATTTTCCCAATGTTAGCACATGCAATATACTCAAAACAAATTACACTACCTCCTATATATTTACAACTTTAAATGTTGATATACACTTCTAAGCATGCATAAAATGAACANTGGAATGGAAGTATATATATGTGGAGAATAGAAGGTGTAATACAACAAGTACATGAAACAAATGAACCTAATACAAGAACAGCTTGTCTCAATCTATAACACGATTCCAAGAGTGAGAGATGCACCCAAGCATGGCACACCCTCCTAAAATATAGCTCTATCCACTGAAATGAAGCGCCCTTGCTCCTTGAAGCTCTGATGGAGAAACCCTTGCAGCACAATGTTCTCTCGTGTGCTTCCTCTCCACTGAAACTATCCTCAAAGAAATCTGACCACTGCAAGATGACGCAACACCCCTACCTTAGCAGGGATCTGTTGACCTCCCAGTCTTTGGATCTTCAAACTTCCCTAAGCCAAAATGGCTCTTTAGTTCCCATTGGAACCCTCAATGCATATAACCACAGGTCCTTCTAGAAGTTACACCCACGCGAACAAGCGCTAGGCGTAAACCTCTAGTCCACCTGACCACTAGCGTGACCACAACCTTAACCCCAAAGGCGCATCGTGTTTCGCAATATTGGGACTTCTGTTGAAAGGTATCCTGACTCCTCCAACTTCCGAAAACCTGAAAAGGGCTAATAGTCCACTAGCTCCTCCCTTATGCGTCCACCATATGACCTCCAGTCAAGTCTTGGGGCCACACCTCCAAGAGAATTGGGATTTTGTGACTTACGAGTTCGCGATGCAACTCTCCTCCTTTTCCCGAAGCCTGAACTCGCTAATTCCTCTCCTATAAGTCGACAGTCCTGATCACCCACGATCTGACGATCCAGATCGTGTTAGGATTTCGTGTATCGCGACTTCCAGGTTACAACTTCCTCCACCCTTCTAACTTTCGAAATGCCGAAAATCTGATCTCCAATCAATGGCCCTCATTGATCCAGATCTGATGGCTACTAATCCTCCCGAGCTTGCG
This sequence comes from Picea sitchensis, assembly GCA_010110895.2. Taxonomy (NCBI): domain Eukaryota; kingdom Viridiplantae; phylum Streptophyta; class Pinopsida; order Pinales; family Pinaceae; genus Picea; species Picea sitchensis. The sequence continues at coordinate 1,094 of SNQJ01S0274980.1, read as the reverse complement.
AGTGTTGAAAGACACTCGGCCTTAGCCTTTCCGTTGGTCCATTGGATCCAACGGTCCATGGAAAATTGGTGTTTCTCCTTCTGAGAAACTCAATCGTTCATTCAATTCATCAAGTACTCCTAGCCAAATAACTCGGCGTCCTTCTTCCTGAACTTGGTTTCTGTGAGGTAACTTCAACCCTCGTCCTTCCCTTGAACTTTCTAAGATTCTATCCCTCCTGAGCTTGACTCTTGTTGCAAACTCAAGGATTCCAAGGGATTCTTGCCCTCACTCCTTGCGACCTTCATGAAAATCTCTGATTATCTGAAATCTTCAACTCTGTGCACTCCTTGCAACAAAATTTCTTCAAACACTCAACTGGGTTGGAAAATTCTAAGACTTCAATCGGCCTGCGCACACCTTGCACGACTATGTGTTATACTTGCACTTCTGCTAGTATAAGAACAACGATATCTCTCCTGAGCTTTTTCGAGATAAACTCAGAATCTCTTCAACGCACTCCTTGCGGACTTTCACTGCACTCCTTGTAGGAATTCTCAAGAAGAGAGACAATTGAAACTTACACTGTCACTCTCATGGACTTCATACATTCAACATGAAATCACAGATACACACACATCATTGAAACAAATGAAACAGAGTATATAAGCAAACTGTAAACATACCATTCAATAGATACAATCAGTGACCATTACAACACCATGAAATTGGATCAAAGCATTCTTATATTAATTCAAGTGCTTATGTACATGGGTTCAATAGCAACAACTATCTTCTCATACAACTTCTACAATCTATCTTCTTCTTTGCTCTCCTATGCTTCTTGCTCTCCATCATCTAACTACTACTAGAATAATCATACAATACAATACATACAAGGGATCTTTCTCGAGTTTTACCTCCTACAACCTCAAGTTATCTAATCGAATTAAAGCCTACCTTGTTGAGAATCAAACATCAATATAGCATATAAAAACCTCAGGAAAAGTACTCAACGCCTTGAAAAAGAGATAATTTCAGATAATAAGCCTCTTCGAGGGGGCAACCTCCTTTTACCCCACTTAAATGTTCAAGTACCAGATGATTCAAAATGA
>SNQJ01S0274979.1:0-11491 GCA_010110895.2 Picea sitchensis | reverse complement strand
TAGTAATATTACTTATGTTATTTATATTACTCATGTTATTTGGGGATTTGTTTAAGTGTTGCTTGTTAATATTATGGTAGCTTCGGGAGGTATGAACCTCTATTGTGACCTATGACAAGATTAGAATACTTTGAAAGGAAGCAAAGAAGTAAAGGAAACCCTGGACAAATTGTCGGCTACAGAAATATATTTAATATGAATTTATTAATACCCAGGAGGAGAAGTCGACCCTAGTAAAACTGCCCAGACTACTATAAATACAAGGCGCCAGTTCTCATTATTCACATCACTGCAGTTGCAGCTTGTGCGCAAGTTTCTGGGAAGGTGTGCGCTAGCCTCTGGGTGGGATTATCTGATCAGCTTGGTTTATATTCTTGCTTGGTGCATTAGCCTCTCTTGGCTATTGGATTGCTACTAGGATTCTCTTCTCTGACAAGGTCAAGGTGCTCGAAGGGTGGCTTCAGCCTGTGGTTGGGTGACGAGGGTATCGTCAATGGTAAAACGAGCACAATCTTCTATATTCTAATAGGTTATGGGCCCACACCCCCTTCAGTCAGCCTAAAACGTTGGAAGGAAGCATAGCCGCTAGATATTGAGCTCGTTGAGGAACTGTCGCTAGGGTTACTAGCAGGAGTAGCTTCCAAAAACACTACAGCTAGGGTTACTAGCAGAAGCAGTTGCACAAACCCTAAATCTTTGATCTGGCACCTTGTGATGGAGCATCTCGCCCAAGAAGAAGATATTCAGATGCGCCCTAACTCGGCGCACCTCTTGGCTCTCTCAAAAGATAGAAATGACGAAGTTGAAGTTTTGGATCAAGGCATGACCAGTTACCAGTCAACCGAAGACATGCAAAAGACCCTCCACAATGTGAATTTACTATGCCAAGAGGAGATAAGAACAATAATGGAAAGAGGAAACCAGTGACTCAGATTACAGGAAAGAAAGCCAGAAAGCTCAGCAAGAAGAAATAAAAGTTAGAAAAGTTATAGGAAGTTCCAGGGAAGACTTCACAGAAGGAAGGTTTGCAGAAATGGAACTTCGTTGGGATATCAGAACAACAAAGATTGGCACTTCGCCACGGCGAAGAAATATGACCGTTGGAGGCATCCCGACCGTTAGCCCGACACTCCAGAACGGCTCGAACTGCAGTTATGGCCAGAAAGATCATCATTAGACCGTTGGGACCGCGCCATAACAGATGGAATTGCATTGATTGAGGCGTTCCTTCCTGTTGGAGGAGTCTGCAGTGCTCCTAGACTGTCAGTTGATCACTGGTAATATAGTAAGAAAGAACAGACCCATGCAGGTCACAGGGTTCGTTGTTGACCTCGCGGGAAAATGCGTGGAAGGGCTACAAATGAAATGGGCGAGCTACCTCATCAACCAGTTAGAGAAAGACTTCCACGAAGATGAGGATCATGGCTACTAGTTCCACTTCAGTTGGTTGTTGATACTCATCGATTTCATTGCTTGGGAAATGTCGGAAGGTGCGACCTTCCCTGAGATTGAGCCATCAGAACCCTTAGCTACGAAGTTCACCATGCTCTGGTACTTGTGTGACATGACAAAACAATGGAAGTCAAATGTGGTGTTCCACACCTACTATCTGCAGTTGAAGAGGGATATTGATTCTTTCCCTCGGATAACGTTGAACACCCTGCATAGGTTCAGACCATTTGTGAAGTTCCGCGCAGATAGACATTTTATTTATATAACTGCGTGTGGAGAGGAACACAAAGAAGAGTTGCATAGTTACTATAAACGCACAGAGGAGGACATGGAAGAAATCACTAAGGAATGTCCTACATATTTCATTATACTAGTCGACCAAGAAGGAATACCCGACCCCGACCTCATCGGAAGTCCGGTGGTTACTCACAAATATTATGATGCACACAACAGTAGCAGAAGGAAGAAAAAGGAAGAGGTACATGACCTGAACAACGCATAAGAAGAGACAAGCAGAAACAAGGCAAAGTAACACCACTTAGGGACCCTATTGGTGAAGCTGAGACCTACAAGAAAAGAAAGGTTTCCCCCACGAAACCTACATCACGGAAGAAGTCCAAAGCTACTAAACCACAGATGCAGACTGCGCTAACGATGGATGACATAGATTTCATCATCGTCGTTGTCTCAAATACCTCAAAAGACATCTTACAGTGCAATGAAGCCAAACAAGAGACCATGTATGAAAGAATTGAAGCAGAGCTGAAAGGGGTACAACAAGCCCTCTACTCCAGCTACGCAGTGTCTACTGCACCCCCGTCATCAGAAGGAACAAAGTTGGGAGATGAACCTGCCCAGCTACACCGAATAGCATATGCGACCGAAGCTATCCTTCATCGTGTTCATGAAGAAAAACAACAGGCCACAGAGGCCTTAAAGCAAGCAAAAGAGGAAGTCAGAGAACAACGTCGGGTTACGCAACAGGAAAAAGATGACATCCAAGACAAGTTTGCAGAGGATAGAGTGCAGATCCAGAAGGAGAAGGAAGAGTTGTTCATAGAGAATATTGGAGTTAAAGAAGTAGTCATGAGAGCACTTCGCTCTGTGACGGGCTTAGAACAGATGGAAGAAGACCCAATGGAAAGCCAAGTAGGGAATCTTTCTGAAGCCATTCAACAACTCCAACAGAGGATAGAAGAGTTGTAGTTACAAGCAATTCCAAGCAATCCACGGGAAGTGTGAGACCAGAGAGAAGAAATTGCCCGAAGCGCAGTTCAGAGAATCAAGTCATTGGCCTTAGAATGTAAACAGCTTAGCAATCGAAGTGTGCAGACTTACGAGTGCCTTGTAGAGGACCCTGCACTAAGGATACTAGAGTTACAGCTTCAGGAGACCAAACAATAAGCAGTAATGGTGCAAGCGCATTTGAAGCCACTACCAGTAGTTGAGAGGATGAAACAATCCCAGGAACAATGCACAGTTCAACAACAAGTCCATGCCATCCAGAGAAAGGTCATGGAAGTGACTCAGCGACTCCAACCAGTGCAAGATGCAACTTGCATATTGTTTGATGAAATTGAAGGACGAGGTGCAGAACTGGAACAAGTGGTCACCACAGTGGAACAACGCTTGGAAGGACCTGTGATGGAGAAGGTTATTCAAGAGTTCGTTGAGTAGGAGCCTCTGGCAAAGAAACAGGTCGAAGCATCTCGAGCCAAGATCGAGGAATTTGAGGCAGATTTACCCAGATCAGAGTGACTCGAGACGAGTCTTAGGTGAGTATTGGGGGCCTCTTGGTCCTTGACCAAGTTTGGAGAACCTTGGTCACGTTTGACCCATTTTGGGACTTCGAGAGGCTAGTCGAAGGCGGAGCTCAAGGAGAAGCGAAGATCGCAGGATCTAGGCCCCTTCTTAGGACATTTTTGGGTTTAGGGTTTATGTAATGGGTATGGGATGTCGGCCCATGGGTTTACCCATGTTTACGCCCTTTTGTAATGTATAAATAGATTTCTAGGCGATGTAAGAAAATATAAGTGGAGAGACCTAGATGTGTAATGTGACCGGTGAGATAAGTGTGGACGGTTGTGGATGCTTCGTGAATATTGTGTGTTAATAACTTGCAGAGCTAAGTGCACGTGATTGTAAGAAGGCTCTGTGCTTGAACCTAGCTCGGGGAAGGAGGATCTTGCGAGGTGCATGCATATCTCTTGTCATATGCGAAGTGGGTTCTTGTGGCTATGTGCTTGTAGAAGATTGGAAGAAGACAATAAAGAAAGAGAAGAGTTGGTGGACGTAGCCCCACGCTGGGGTGAACCACGTATATCCTATGTTGTGGTTGTTTATGCATTATATTTGTATGTTATTGATGTGATTTATGCTTAGTGTAGTGAGATATGTTAGATGCATTTGATATAGTAGCTTAGTGCTTAGTAATGTGAATGAATTCTAGATCTGATCTATTTCTATATGTTAAGTGCTTAGATGTATTAGATCTTGTTGAATACTGCTCTGCTCTGTAACTAGGGTTTCAATCTGCGATGTGAATAAGGGTTGAATACTGATGAATATTAACTACTAAGTGATTTGTTAAGTGTTGTAATTATATATCTGTGTCCCAGCTAGGTTTTAGACACTTGAGTCCTGCAACCGCCCCTGCCTCTACCTCAGGTGAGACTTCATCTGCTTCGCAGGTGTTGTCGAAAGGGCCGATAGTTAGGGTTTTGTTGGTGCGTTGTTGAAGCATTGAACCCTGGGTCTACCCTTGTGCCGACATGTGACACAATATTTCATCTCCAACCATTCCTTCTTTAGATCCCTTGCGGATTGGATCCACATGTGGTGCCTGGATGCCTTAAACTTGGTTATCCCTTCATTTTCTTGGACCACCTCAATAGGAATGCTCCACACATTGGTTGTGTGTTGTTGTATCTCTTCTAGTAGCATCATGAACACTGTGATATTTGCTTATTGATTTTTATTGTCCTTGGCTTGCCAGAGGGATTCATATCTATCCACATAACACTTCCCTTTCCTATCTAGAAAGGCTAAAAATTTTGGCTCTTGCCATCCTTCCAAATCTATGCGGATAATGAGCCAAGAATAATGGAACTCGTTTCCATTATCCTGCACATCTCTGCAATCAATCAAGAACTGGTTCAGAAGGTACGACACCCAACTAAACATTACTCCCTTCGTGCATTGCGTGGTGACTGTGATGACTCCTGTTGAAGCCTCTTCTTTTCTACACTTCCTTAGCAGCTTGCAAGCCATGAGCTTGTTGGTGAAACTTGTCATGTTATCATTGATATCTCTAAGAAAAATGCCCGTGTTTCCTCTGTTGGTACCAAATTGTGCCTTGACTAGCTCAACAATTTCCTTCTCGCTCGCTTTATTGTCCAAGTATTCCTATGGATGTGTGCCCACTGTGGGTAATCCCATAATTTTGGATATTGATGCCACATCGAGTTGTACCAGCCTATCCATCCAAAGGATGTCGCCATGTACCCTGGATAACAATTGTTTGACGTAAATCCCAACATTTTTACAGTGCCCGAAGAGTGGTATGTCCAGGAGGTTCATTATCCCAGATTTTTAAAGCCATGTTATCCACTACGTGGACTCCATGATTGGTTGTCCTAGGGGTCCAATTTCCCCTATGTTCACTATGTAGGATTCCTCGGCCAAATCTGGGATTTTATTGCATCGCGCACATTGTGGTCCGAGTACCTTAGTTTAGGTACTTTTATGAGCATGTCCTCCACAGTGACCACTGCATCTGGGAGGTAGGGAAATGTAATGTTTGTGGTGTCATGCACCTTTCTTTTCTGCCTGCCAACAAATGGGCCTACTTTTTCTATTTCTGTGTCACCTTCTTCCCCTTCGGAGTCCGTCTAGTTAGTGATGTCCTCAACAAACACCTCCTCTTTGTCGCGGCCCTATTGTTGACCCTTCATGTCATCGGTTTTAGTCGGTGTTTCGGGATTGGGGTTTGTAATACCATCTCGGATCTTGGAACTCTGCCCTACTTCTCCTTGTGTTGTTGTCGATGTTTCCTCCTAAACCCTTTTCAGGTTGAGTGACTCTATCTAGGAAGTGGTGACATATTCGAGCTTGATGATGTTCTCGAGCTCCCTCATCGTTTCCTTCCCCCTTTGGCCCTATCGAGTAACCCGTAAGTACTGGCCTGGAGAGAAAAAATTTGGTGGTGTTATGTTTTCTCTAATTTGAACACTCGCTCTCTGCTTTGTTATCGCACAATTTGTACTTGCGCCAAAGCCCAAGGAAAGTGGGTACAGAATTGGTGTAACTGGGAATAACCTATCATTGTCACCTTAATAGGAGATCCCTTTATATTTAGGAGTATTTCAAGACTACCTCGGGGGAGACATCCTCGGTGACCTGCAGGTTTGAGAAGGCCAAGGCAAGTAATCACAAGAAAACCCTTCCCCTCTCACAAATCACTCAAATCAAAGGGTTCTTTATGTCTTATAGAGATGAAGCAAATGGGTAATATTATGTACCTACCCAGAACAAGACAACAAGGAAAAAAGGGGCACTTTTCAAGTACCAAAATGATTGTTAGTACTTCATAAGACAATGAACCTTCAAAATGTAAGCTAGCTAATATGAATTTTTATCAATACAATAGTTTATAACAACAATTAATATTTTATAACAGCCACAAGAATTATGCCTTGAAAGTGCTTGAAAATAAGAAGAAGAAATAGATTTAACCTAGTTGAATGATAAAATCTTGTTACAAGCAAGTTTGGCAATGTCTAGCTAGAAAAATAGGTCACTTTATGAATTGTTGGCCACCATAATCTTGCACGTATGACCTTCTTCACAATATCTTTGGCTGCATAGTGTCCTCCTACTATACCTTCATGAGCTTCTGTTAAAACCCTGGGTCATTCATGTTCCAATACACACCTTCTCAAAATGTTATTTGCGCCCATCTCATATAAATGACCTGCAATGAGTTGATAGTCTGCAGGTATGACTAACATGTTTTTCTTTTGCTCAATATTAAAGTGGTGTGGCGCAACTCCTGTACTTAAGTATTCAATAATATCAGCGAAGTATTCATTAGATACCTGTACTGAAAATAATTGTGCGTTAGGGAAGTTGTCTTCTAAGTTAGTAGGTTCTTCTCCATTGGTTACCGGCCTTGACAGGTGATCAAGTCATGCATTCAACTTCTCTGGTTTGACTATTACTTCAAAATCGAATTATTTGAATGATAACATCCATCTATAGATCCTTCCCCCCAATATCGGCTTGTTGACTAGATATTTGAGGGCAGAATGATCTGTAAACATTTTAAAGTGTTTACCCATTAAATATTGCATGAATTTATGAAGTGCATATACCATGGATAGGCCTTCTCTTTCTGTGGTGTTGCATTTTTTTTCTGATTATGAAAACTTCCTGCTTGCGAATTCTATCGGATGGTCTAAGTCCCCTGCTCCTGGCTACGCTAGAATTGCTCCAAGTGTTATTGTTGATGCATCTACGTGCACATGAAATGACTTTTTCCAATCTAGAAATACTAATATAGGTGTTGTCACCATATTTCCCTTGAGAGTGTCCAATCCTTGTTGACAATCCTTATTCAACTAAAATTTGGTGTCCTTCTTTAACAATTTTTCCATCGGTTCAGTAATCTACACATACCCATTTATAAACTTCGTGTAGTAGCCTATATGTCTTAGTGTTGCTCTTAACTGGCGCACTGACTTTGGTGGTGGTAAATTCACAATGACTGCAATCTTCGCACGGTCAACCAATAAACCATGTTTACACACTATATGTCTCAACAATATCCCAAAAGGTGTACCAAAAATTCATTTCTTGATGTTTAATGATATCTGACATTGTCTGCATCTTTCCAACATTAGTCTTAAAAATTCTAAATGGTCTTTCAAAAGACTATACACAATGCATTCATTCAGATATACTTCTATAAACTGATGTATGAATTCCTTAAAATCAGCTATGAATACCCTTTAAAAGATAGTTGGTGCATTCTTCAATCCAAAGGGCATGACTTTATATTGGTAGGATCCCCATTTTGTAGCAAAAGTAGTCTTATACATGTCCTCTGGAGCTATTTTAATCTGATGGTATCCAGAGAATCCATATGTGAATGAATATGCTTCCTAGCCTCCCACAATATCCAAGACCTCATTTGTAAAAGTGGTAGGGAAAGGGTCATGTAAGAAAGCATCATTGAGTTTCCTCAAATCTACACAAATCCTTATCCCCCCTTGCTTCTTTTCCTGGACTACCATGGGACTGATCCATTTAGATTCCTCTACTAGTTCTATAATGCCAGCTTCCAACATTCATTCAATTTATGCTTTCACTTTTTGATTATACACTGGATTCATTATGTAAGTTCTTTGTCTGACAGGTCTAGCCTCGAGTTTGAGAGGTGTATTCATCTCACCTAACTCCCATGCTATGCCTTTCATCTCTATAAAGGTTGTTGGAAACAGATCACTGTATTCGTGCAGTAACTCTGTTATTATTTCTAATGTTTTCTCATCCCAATAGTCTCCAATACTTGTCATTTTAGGATTGTCATTCATCCCAATGTTGACTTTCTTAACTTTGATTGGTGTAGCAAATGCCTCTAGCTCCATGGATGGACCTTCCACCTCTCTCTCACATTCAATATATGTGATCTTAATGTTGCGTGGATCATCTTCATATGGTGCTTCCTCTTCAACATGATAACACGAGAGTAACTCTTTAACTGTCTGTACGTTCTGTTGTTGATATTTTTTTATGATTTCGACCTCAAGTTCATCAAAAAACATCACTCCCCTTATCAGCTCCAATGTTGAATCAATGTTGGGGTTCTCATGCTCGAATGAGAAGGTTACTACAAAATGTTTTTGTAATCATGTCCATTTTGTAGTGCATGTGCACATCTCTTGATCTGTGTACCAGTTCCCTAGGATCCCTTCCAATGTATGAATACAGTGATTAGGCCATTCCTTTGGTGGTGTCATATTCCACTGTGTTTTTCACTTCTCCAAGTGTTCAACTGATCTTCCTTTCCCATCATACTTATGTATTGTATTTCTCCCATGTTCTACGCCAAATATAATGCGCAGTAGTCATTTAAACTGATACCAGTCCTGAATTGTTTCTCTGTGCGCACCCCACCATCTTGCAGGTGTTGCCTTGAGTGCAATATCTAGGGATAACAACCTTTGATTTTCCAACACTTCCTCCTCATATTTTTTTAAGAATTCCTCTAAGTCGTTTAGCCCATGAAAATTGGGAGGTTCTCTTATCTCTGTACCAACCCATTACTGTGCAGTCTATTCTTGTGCACCTCTTTCTGGAAACTTCATGTAATCATTATTGCCAATTCTCCAAACCTGTGTCTGAGTTTTAAGAACATATTGTAATTATTCTCTAGCTGAGTACCCCATCTAAAGTTGGGTTGACATAATCCTCTTCTCGCGTAGTGATTCTATATAACTGGTTTATTTCTTCCAGATCCAAACAAGTCACCTCTACAAACCTTTCTCCTTATAAAGGATCCAATGGTGCAATGACTCTATATTCGCCTTATTCAAAAGTCATTTTCCTTGTCTTCGGGTTGATTATATACTGGTTATCAAATTCCTAATCCAATACAAGTAACGTTGGGTAAGGTGTTGTGCCATCTACTATTTCTATTACTTCAAAATCTGCCATAGTACACACTCCATCCAAATCTATTGTCACACCTTTAAGACTTATTATTGGTAACACTCTGTGTTGATTTGCTAGTTTCTAATGGACAGTTGAATATCCTAATGTGGGTTCTCCCATACACTGCCATGTCTTCTTAGGAAAGACATTTACTTCAGAGCCTAAATCCAGTATATTATCTCCCATGTTGAAATCCCTAATGTTGGCATTTATCTGGAATTATCTGCTTGTCCTTCTTCTTGTATGGAGATGATTGAATGTTTTCTGCTCTAACTTCCCTTCTACCTTTATGTTGCATTTTTGTAGCATATTTTGTAATACCTTAATAGATGATGGATCATTCAATAACTTAAAACATGATTGTAGACAAGTATTTATGGTACTTACTTGCTCCAAAGGTTGTCGTTTACTGGTATGGTCCATTGAATATGGCATCTCGTACATTGGTGGGTCATGAGTTTTCTACGCAACTGATGTAGATGCAACATTCTTCTTAATAATCTCCTATCTAGCTTCCTTAAATGTTTCCTTTTCTTCTCATGTTTCAAACTACTTCTTTGTCTCATTATTCTTCTTGACCCATTGGTGTTGAGATGGATCTTGTTTTGTTGCATCAGCTCCTTTCTTGGCTCCTCCTCGAGTGACTATATTGATTTTTTTCCCATCATCCATGGATTTTGCAGAAATCCACTGGACATTATGATTGTTCTAGTTCCTTTTTTCCTAGATTTTTCCCAAGAGTGTTGGGAATTTTTCTGTGTCATGGTCCGTTGCACGACAATACATACATGTCATCGGTGGAAGTGGACAATCCCTTGCATAATGTCTCGGTTGTTAACAGTTGTGGAACACTACTGGTCCTCTTTGTCATCCAAATCCTCCTCTACCTCATCCTCCACCTATGTATCCACCTTGATCTCCTCGTCGTGCGTTGTATTGGGGTACTTGGTTATATTGCAGGGGGTTATACTATGGTTGTGCGTTGTTGTATTGTGGATGCACATTATTGTATGGTGGTGACACTTGACTAAAATGAGGTAAAGCTTGTCATGTCATAATCTTTGCTTGCAGCCTGTAAGTGTATGAAGTTCTTTCTCTCATCAGTTTCAATGTTCTACAATCCTTATCATCATGACCCACTGATTTGCAAAAATTGAAATATGAACTTTTTGGTGTTGTCTTATACTTTTGTATCATTGGAAAATGATATGGATCATTCACATGCATATTACAAATCTTGCACCATGGTCCTCCTATTGGCAAGGGGTTCGACACCCCTATTACCAAGTACTGCACAAAAAATGGACACTTGTTATTATGGTGTCCTTTTGTCTTACATAGCATACACCAAAAAACGTCTCTTTTCTCTTTTCCCTTATTCTGGTTAAGTTGAAATGTTAGATTCTTCAAATCCTCCTTCATATCCTCTATTGTTGGATCTGTCTGTTGATATTGGTTTTCTTCCAGTTGCAAGGATTCCTGCAGAGCCTCTGCATGACTTTGGAACTTTTGTTGTCTTAAAGGATACTTGAAGTGTGGTAACAATGAGTTCACAAATAAGTGCCTATGTTGCATGTCAGTAATCACATTTTTCAACTTGTCTTTTAGACGTTTGAACCTCTAATCAATCTCCCAAACAGACTCATCTGGTTTCGGCCTAATTTCAATCATTTCATTCATGTACTAGTCTTCTGATCTTAGCTTCTAAAACTCGTTTACCAGTATTTTTTTCACATCTACGATAGTCTTTGGTACTCCCTGTGGATTGTTTACATCCAGGATCATGTATCAATCCAACGCATGGTCTCTTAGTGTGATAGCTAATTGAGTGAGCTTTGTGTCCTCATATGTGATCTACTTTTATTCCCATATCTTCTCACAAATGAATAAATACTTTTCAGGGTCCTATAATGCCTCTCCTTGGAATTCTGGTAATCTGATAGTGGGATCATGTCCTGCCATTTTGAACTGTGTTAAACTACTCCCTCTGTGCGATGTAGATAATTGATTGTTACTTCTTGAACTTTCTCCCCCAATTGATTTTCCTTGATTGGATCCCTATCATGTTGTTTTTCTTCCACTAAAATTAGGTTGTCTAACTGTTGGTGCTCTTTCGGGTGTATTAGTCGCACATGGAGTTGTAGGTTCCACGTTGACGGTGATCTGGATTGGAGTTTTGCCTTTTGTTCCTAACTGTAGTGTCCCCAAGGCCGAGCCCCGATGTAAACCATGCTCTGAAAGAGATTGTAAATATGTTCTATAGGCTGGTGAGCCAAGTTTTGTATAAGCTGTAGGCTTATGAGTTTTGTTAGGCCAGGGAGCCTAA
>SNQJ01S0274978.1:0-11491 GCA_010110895.2 Picea sitchensis | reverse complement strand
TATATGCTTCCATAATTATATTTAGCATTTTTCGACCTACTAAAATTCATTAGGTTGATTACCTATACGTACATAATCATATGCTTGTGATGTTAGAATTAATAGAATATTGATTCCATTTATCTTAGATGCATCTTCCAATATATTTACACAATTCAGCTCCATTCACAGGTAACACACACATAAATTTTACTCAACAAATACAATTAAACTGTAAGGATTTATCCTACAATTTATTCCATTCCATCAATAATCTAATCAACAACACAATTCATCCAGAATTAAATAGATGTATTCTATCAGTCATTTAATCAAAATAACATTTGATCAGGGAAAGAGTAGATGGACATATCTGAACATGTTTTCGAACAACAAATGGAATAACCAAGTTCCTCCCAACCTTAGAACAGAATAGCCAATCTACTTTCTCTGTTCACCCCCTAGCCTGACCATGAATCCATGAGGAAGAACTCCAGAACTCCTCCTTAGCTATAGTCCTTCAGATTCAGAAAACTTATCCTTGCCTCACACTCAGAAAGTTGTGCTCATAACAGCAAATGGTATTATTTTTCCCAGCATACTCAGCAGTGTCTTGCCTCCTCCCATATGTTATATATGAAAAAGCATCTTGTGCCTAGGTCTTTTCCCCTTGGGAATTTTTGCATTGTTACAAATCCCTGATTTTCAGGGGCTTCCAATGGCCAACTTTCTGATTTTCCACTTGTAACATTCATCTCTACGGTAGTTCCAACATGTTCCCCACTCATGGAGTCATGGTCAACTGATTTTAACCTGGTTGTTCCATTTGTCTCTCAGCAATAAATATAAAAATATTTGTTTCTTACAAGTGTTATAGTAAAAGAGTTGATTGGGAAAATCAAATCTTTGCCCAATAGTCATAATAATAAATTACAATTAACTAAATTCCAAAATCAAAATTGTCATAAATGACATTAATTTTCCAATTTTGAATTTACCAAAAACGGAAATAAATTCCTAAGTACTTTCAGACTTCAATAATAATTTATTTTTGGGGGATATTACATACCAATACTCCAATCTATCAATATATCTTGTCCTTGACTCTCCTACTATCATTTTCTTCAACATTTGGGGCCACATCATTGACTCCATTTTCCCTAAAAACACTAGTCTAAGTCTTCTTTTGAGTAATTGATCAAAAAAACCATCAAAACCTATTCTTTGAGATTCCTACTAACCATTTCTAACCCTATAATAGCTTAACCTACTAACAATATTGTTTTTGTTACTAAAGTAAGCTACAACCATTAATTGCAACATTAAAAGCTTCTAAAAGCAATTGAAGAGGCTAATTTATACATTGTCTTGTTTGCTTCTAAAAAATGCTAGTATTATGATTTCAATGGTTAATGATTCTTAGTCATTTTGAAGAAATTTCAAGGCATTTAATGTGAAGTATTTCCTTATAAATATTGTTGTTATAATTTTCTATTTACTTCATTATGATCAACTAATTTATTTTATTGAAAAACTCTATGGTTTTATGAAGTTATAACCAACAAGTGAACTTGCGAATATATATAGTTCTTGTTTCTTTTTTTCGGGAAGGTACACTCTGACATATTATCTTTTCATTGGTTATAAAACCAAACTTTTTGATCGGTGGTGACTTGTGAGAGGGGATATTTATCTATCCAATTTTACTTTGCCTTCTCAAACCCCCACGTCAACAGGGACATCTCCCCTGGGCCTACCACACTAAAGAGAAATAGGAATTGTATTAGTGTGACAGTGATAGAGTACTCTCAAGTTACGCCAATTTTATCTCATTGTACCTTTCCTTTTATCAAAGTACAAATTGTGCACTAAAATTTTGGAGTCATTGTCGGGGAACACTGAGTAAATTTTCCTTGAACGACACTTTTCGGTAAGCCTTTCCTCAAAATCATTTACTTTGAAAATCTTACCTGGCGACTCCACTGAGGGTGATTCTCTTATCCCTTTGATAGTTTCAAGAAAATTATATGGTGACTCCACTAACCTTTTCCTAGGTGCCACCTTACTCTCAATTATGTGATATTTCTAGGTTATGGGATCATGCGGTCCTAGGAACAAGTGTATCCGACTATTGATTTCAAAAATATTCAAGTATACCTAACTTGTTTTGATACGAGATGGTCAAGAAACCCTACAATATTTGAAGGGGGGATCCCAATTTCTCATGTTGTAGAATTCTTGAAGTATATAAGCGGGATATAATTGGGAGGGGAGGATGTTCTAGTAAAATTATTCATACTTTCTCTACCATACTTGTAAATATATGGGTATATCATCTTTCATACACCTCATCAGTAGGTTTATTGACTTTCTCAAACCACATTTCCAAACGTATCAAAATGCCCTTCAAAATCTCACAATATCCTTAGAGGACGAAGGATTCTCCACTGATATTGTAGAAGAACTCAGGGATGTATATCATGTTCAATACCAAGAACCTTCTAATATGAAAGAAGAGATTTATGAAGGAAATTTTCAACCACTTGAAGAGGAGCAAGATTTCTCCCATGATTTGATAGAATGCATTGAAACTAGAGAAGTGAATTATGAGGATGAAGCACTGGTAATCGCTCCTCCATCTGACTAAGCTCTCCAAGATCTTATCTCTCCTGCACAATATGAAGAGAATGAGGTGAGTCATTTTCCTTTCCAATTTTTTGATGATACCTTATTCTATGATTCATACAGTGAAGAAGAAATGGATCCCCTGGAATAGTTATAATATGTAGATGCATGTCTTCTAATTGATGAAGATATCCAAATAGTTGAATCTCCTGCACAGGAAGACGTAATCAAGGTGAGTTACTTCCATTTACAAATTTTTAATGATTCTCTATATTATTATGTGGAAAGTGAAGAAGTGTTGGATGTTCTAACCCCTTCATGATATGATGAAGATGATGACTTTGTTGATAATATTTATGAATTCATACATGTCGGGAAGCGTAAATGGGATGTGATTGGATATGATGGGAATCCCATTTATGACAGTGAGGTTAGTTTCCAAAATTTTCCTTTAACTTTACCACATGAAGTTACTAATAAACTTGAAAATTGACAAGAAGGAGATGGTGTGATTACAAACTTGTTTCAGACACCCAAGGATGACCTGGTGCTATATTCTTCTAGTGACTTTCGGTCATACCTTAAATATTCTGATGATTGTTCCTCTGAGCACTTGGATTTATCCCATGAAGAATATTATCATCCACTGCTGTGCTAAGATATTGATGGGAGTAAGGACATCATTTTACCGAAGAAGGGTCCTTGTGATAATATTCTCTAGCCACCTTCAATTACTTTATCTTGTTGTGTCATTAAAGTTGTAGCTATGAAGTATTTATTTTGTATTAATTTTCCTCTGAGGCAAACCCTAGATTTCAAGGGTAGGTTGAATACCTCAAGAATAAATTTGTCATCTCGTTATTTCAACCTTCCCTTAATATTTTGTCAGTTATCTTCTAGGTCCTTGCCATTCCTTTCCCAAGATTCAGATTGTGAAGACATCCAAGGTAGTCGGCTTTCAAACCCTTTGAGTCAGTCTCTTGAACCTTTGAATTTTCACGATCCCTTATTGAAATGGATTGAGCACTTTCTTAAGAGAATGACTTGGATCCATTTTGTCCCTCCCACCCGCCTCCATGAGCTATACCTTACGATTTCTGATGATACAATACATTCTCTAAATCATGTTATTTTTGTGTTTAACTTATCATTGTTTTGTTTTATGATGAAGCACATACGCAGATATTGTGAGACATTGCTAGGATGGTTTCACTGGTTATTTGACTACACATAGAATTCATCCAATAGGTAAGTAGAGGTAAGTAGGTTGGCATTTTCATTCATTATATATACCATTTGCATTTCATGCTAGAGTAGTTTTTATTTCCATTTGTATATATGCTTGCTTTCATTTTCTGTACTATATATGAGTCTGGGGTGATATCACCACCCCAAATGATTACTAATAATCATTTGTTTAGATCAAGAAGGTCATAGGTTATGTCAGAGATGTTGATGTTCTCATGCTCTCTACAGTGAGCACATGCCCCCGAGTTGGAGCCAAATTTTATCCCATAGCTTAGGGATAACTAAGGAGATTATGTCTCAAGGCCCACAGGTCCTAGACATGGAGTATTGAGAGCCATATTGAATTGATCCTATCCTTGGAGGTCCCATCCTTCCTCTTATTCATCACCTCCACCTTGTAAGCAACAAAAAAATCCATCCCATCGGCATGTTCCTTCAACAACAATGGGTCTTTCTCCATGAGGTAATGAGTCTGGGTATCATGGTATGTGTCACTCTAATTCTCAAAACATTTTAATATGTGCATTTTATTCATTTTACTTCTAACATGTGCTTGGAACTTATTCCTTTCCATTTGTCCACACCTGGGGGGAATGACATGATGTCCTAGTAAGTTGGTTCCCATAGGGTTTGAGTTGCCACTGGGGTGGGGTTCATGAAATATCATCGTTCGTTCCCACCATACTTACCACTTTTCATCTTTTTCCCTCTCATCCATCCCATACACTAGTCCAGGCATTGGGTTTTGTAAGCTACCGAAAGGTTGTACCTTACCTTGTGGGAAGAAGGGGCTAAAGGCCCAGAGGGTAAAAGTAGTTGGAAAAAGATAAAATACAAAATAATAAAACCTTTAGATGCTTCGCCTAGGGATCTCGAAGAAAGAAATAAAAGGTTTCTCGGCAAGAAACAAAGGTACCCATAAAAATAATAAAATCAAGACCGAGTTAGAGGATAGGGGGTATCATCACGAGCCATCCTTATAATTTCCATGAAATTCTTGTGGGTAACATTGTCACCGCTAGTCATCATGCCAAGGCAGTGTCCCCTAACTAGTCTCTTGAAAGAAAAAGAAATAAGATAAAAAGATAAAAGGAATGAATGGGCTTGGAAACATTTGCATCCATGAAAAGGTGAAACTCACCCTCTTCAGAGGTGTTATCACCATAACAATTTTCAAATGGTATCCAAGTGTCAAAATTTTAGCGAAAGGTTGTGTCTCCAAGGAGATATGATAATTTAGAGGACCAGGCTATATCTGGCAGCGTATGGAAAAATATGGAAAATGTATAAAGGGTGAGACTCAATGAACCGTCGATCTTAAAAAAGACCTGGATCAACGACCAAAGAACATATCGGGGATCGAAATAGCATGAAGGTTAAACAATAGAGGGCGAGTTGGGGAAAACCATCATGGTTTAAATCATGAATGCATGGCGCCCTATGAGACACATCAGGGTGAAAAGAGGTTTTCCTAAAACCGTCCTCTCCAACCCCTGATGCTGAAGTTGCTGGGTAAATGTGGACCGTAGATCTTAAAACACTCTGGATCAATGGCTGAAACCCATATTGGTGATTGGAGTAGCATGAATATTAATGAATCAAGGTCGGGCCGGGGAAAACCATCATGGTTTAAATTGTGGACGCGTGGAACCCTCAGAGGCACATCGGGGCCAAAAGTAGTTCGCCTAAAACCATTTTCTCCAACCCCCGATGTAAATAGATACCTATAAAAGGGGGACCTCTCGACATTATTTTATGATAACTTGAAACATTCAAATGTTCGGGAACTTAGTGCAAAGAATCCATTTGAAATTCAAGCTCAGAACTAAACCAAATTCATATTTCTCTCACTGCTTAATAGGTATTTTCACCATGGCCGCTAATCCTATTGTCTTATCCGTAAATGAGCAAGAAATCTCCTTCAAAGAAGAAACCCTAATTAATAGAGACTCCAACATTTTCGACACAGAGATAACAGTCTCGCCCATTTCTTTTTCCAGATCAAATTTTTTGGACAATGTTGGAACCTGCTTACCTTTCCTCAAAGCGGCTCAAGCCTCCATCACCCCTTACGTTGTAGAAGTAGTCTTTCCTTTCCATGAATTTGTAAGTTGGTGTGTAGAACGATATTCTCAGGTAGAAAGAGTCATTCTGAATAAATTAGGGTCAAAGGTTTTATGTGACATAGACAGTCTGTCGCTCTGGTACACCCTCAGTATACCCGAGTCTTCATCCATGGTGTCATATCCCTTCGAGGAACATAAAATGATCACAATTTATAGAGAATGCCCACCAGAAGTAAAAACACACTTTCTGCAAACCATTGTCAAGATGGAGCACCATTCAGAGAGTCTGTCATTACCTACCAGCATAAGCATCATGATCATCGAAGTCTAGTGGACTTGTTCTCTATTATGTCAAATTTTAGGATTGGACAATGACAAGTTTGTGGTAGAAGTCATGTTAGGTTTCCTGTTGACTTGCTTTATGTCAGAGTCTGGTCAGTCATTCTATGTCAGTTTTGAAAAAATCATTATTGAAAATATGCATCAACAGTTGGTGAATTTCAATTCATTAAGACATTTTAGATATTACACCCATTTGCTGAGAGTATTCCTGGAATCTAACAAAACTGAATTTCCCGAGACTGCATTCATTTCAACTGAATGTAAAAGGATCACCATGGTTATCTTCATCAATAAGATTATGTCTAGGGTGTATAGTCTTATCTTCGGTTCAGACTTGCCAAGGGTCCTGGAAAAAATGAAAAGTTGTTTACAACCAAATCCAGAGAGAAGGATAGGTGACTAGATGTTGTTGATACAGTCCATGAAGATTTGGGTATATGGCTACTAGGAAGAATCTCATATTTTACCAATCTTTATGACCCCCATAATCTTTTCTTTGGAGTTCATAATACAAAGGATCATCTCAGACAATGAGCACTTTTTGAAAGCACACAAGGCTTATAATCTAAAATTTCCTTTCATAGTAGGTCCCTTTGTGGTGAAGAACAAGTCTTGTTTGCCTCATATTCAATCCAAACTCAATGAATTTGTGTTCACAAAGTTGGAAGGAAGAAAATATGACCTGCACCAGATCATATCAAAGAGGATATTTCCAAGCAGAGAAGGTCCCTATGAACATGAGCATGTCGAAGGATTCGATAAGTTGGCCAATCTAGATACATGTGTAGATATGGAGGTCACTATGCAGCATGATCTAACAAAGCAAACAGAACCAACTTCCCAGCAGAGCCCATCACAGAAACCTTCTCCTAGATTGATTGTCAAAGCTTCTAAACTAAGCGTCTATAATAAGAGGAGTAGTTCAGAGGCCCTGGGCTCCAGTAGCCAGCAAGATATTCTCAAGAAAATGAAAATCACATCATCCTCTCAAATAGTCGACCTGGAATAAGAAGAACCCAAGGAGAAAACATGCATGGAAATGGTAGAAGGTGTAACCAAGAATGAAGAAGAAGGTATGGAAAACAAGATACAAACTGAAAGAAATACAAAGGTTTTTAGCAGTAGGAAAAACATATTCAGATAGACATTTAGGGTGGTCTATCCATCCAAGGAAGATTTAATGAACCAGTATGATGTGAAGGGAAATATGGCCAACAGTGAAATAAGAGACCTTTTTCCTGAAGTAGAAAAGACTTTCCAGTTTAAATCTTGCTTGCTCTCAGTCAGAGATGTGGAAAAGAAAACATTTAACATAGTAGTGGTTGATGATGATAAGGTATCTGAGATCAAAATGAACTATGAAAATATTGGTTCCCTTGAAAAAGTAAAGTTCCATAGAAATGTCAAGGATATGCTATATTTTGATTATCTGAGTTTGGGTCTAATGGTCACAAGATTGACAACACATGCACTCAAACTAGATGGACAATTGAAATAGGAAAAGGCATCCAACAAATCCTAGATGACACAAGTCAAAAGGCTAGAGTCTGAAGGTCCTCAAGGGGTGAAAACTTCTCTGGAAAAAAACGATAAGATGATCCAAAGCTTAAAGAAAAGGTTGAAGATGTCACCTACAGACCATCCACAAACAACATAACTGACTTCTTTGGAACAAGAGAAAGAGACATTCAGACAAGAGGCACTCAATTACAAAGCTAAAGTGTTGCAGTTGGAAAAGGAGAAAGAAAATTGGTCAAAAGCACAGGCAACAACATCAGATGTGGTTTTCATTGCACCTACTAATACAGAGGCTATATCTAGCACTGAGGGGTTGATCGAAGATATGTCCCAGGTAAGCATCAAAACAGGGGATATCAAAGGTCTCAACGAAGTTATAGAAAATTTGAAACAAGAGATGAAGGTGAAGGATGAGAAGATGGTTGAACTTCACAGAGATAATCAAGATTTGCAAGAGAGAGTGAGCAAAATGAAAACTAGGCTAAAGGAAAAAACATTATTTCAAGGAGCCAAACATGTCATATGGGATGTTATTGTTGCAGAAGATGCTAAATTCAAGGTCTAACTAAAATTTATAAATGACAAAGACAGTGTGGCTTCTACAGCTCAGAGAAGGTGTGTTGTTTCTAATGAAGTGTTATCCAATAAGCCCTCATAATGGCCCCAAAATGCTATTGACTTGCTAAATTCTATGCCAACTACTATTCTTCAAACTATCGAGGTAAAAGACAGGATCGCATTGATCATTTCAGCTAGGAAAATCATCACCAAGCATAACCTGCTCAGATCAGTCCAAAACAAAGCTATGCAAATGGGGCACATCATACATGAATTTAAAGATGCATTTGAACAATTGTTTATCAAAGTCCTCCCATCATTTTGGAATGGCAAAGGTTCATTATACAATCAAGAATATTACAATACTCTCCTCATGCAATGTAGAATGGACCATTCTAAATTTGAAGCTATAGAAGAAAGCTTGAAAGGCCCAAGTCTAGTACAATATTTGGCTACAAAGTTCAAAATTTTGAATAAGTTCAAAATAGTAAAAGTTGGCATGCCGACTATGTCCTATGCCACGTGCATTGACTTGGACATTTTGATTAAAGAGATGATGGATTTCGAAATCCCCTCTGATTTGCAATGGAAGGAAATCAGGCAGCTGGGTAAGACAAAGTGCAATATCGCTGGAGCCAGTCAGTGATCCCCAAATGTCATCAGATTTGTATATCCGACAAAATTCCATAGCGAGACATATGGCGTGAAAGAAACCGAACAGAAATATAAATTTCCCATAATTTTGGAAGCGTTTTATTTTGTCAATCATTGTAAATCGTTTCGTATACCGAAATTGTCAGTCAAAACTGTTTTGGAAGTTGAAACTCTTCAATTTCAATTATTTTGATCAAGTTGTATAAGTATTGGGTCACTTGAATGAATTAATGTTGGCATAAGTGCAAGAGCACCTTTTTGTTGTATCAAACTCTATTTGTAAATTTTTTGAATTTGAATTGAATATAAATGCAGAAGATTTTGAAGTCTCTATGAAAAGATTCTAATGGGTGGTGATATGATATTTGTTTTCTTTCATCGTATGTATTTCATGTGACCTGTTACTTCATTTACATTTTCTTCTATTTAAATTGGATAGTTAAAAGCCCAGAATTCATCCCTTGAAGCTCTCTTCTAAAACAATTTACACTGTGTGTGTTTCTTCCTAACTAATTCAGAATTCCTTTTATTAATCCTCTGATGAAGTTACTTATTTTTCCCCTTTCCTCTTACACTCTACAAATATTATTTACAAATCAGATTCATTTCCACATTTATCCTTTATCCTCTAGAGAGTTCTATTGGCCAATCAATGTTTTCATTCATTTTCAGAATTTTGACTCCATAGCCCTGAGTGTTCCTCCTCTTCTTGGATAGCAAACTTTATAAAAAAAACCCAAACCAAACCAAATCTAGCCAATGATTTCCAAAGATATATCAAGTGACACGAGAGAGCCCTCTCTGAGTTGAGTAGGTTAGTGCGTCATCTCTAAAGCAGGTTGAAATAGTTACCTCTCTCATTTTTGTATTCATCCAGACAAAATTTACATAGTGCTAACATTCTGGCGTCATTGTCGAGGATGAAATTGAAAAATCTTCCCCGGGAAAACGATTTAAAACTCTAGTTTGATTCTTGAGGGTGATAGTGGATCAAATACCTTATTGGCTGAGATTAGTTTTACCCAGGCGAATTTGTTATTCAGTGACCAGTTGCACCACACCTTGTGAAATAGAAATCCTAGCTCCTAAGAAAGTTCACAGCAGAAGAAATCCAAACCCAAAAGCTGCAATCCCTGTGTCTAACCATGAGAAGCTTGTACGTAGAAGAAAAGAAAGGCCCATGACCCTAGTTTTTCACCCAAATCAATATATGTCCTTGCCTAGGCACGAATTTAATATCATTGAAGACCTTGTATTGGACATGAAAATTGAAAACTAATGTTGTAAGAGACATGAACAGATCTCAAGACAAAGCACAACCTTCGACATCTCAAACTTTAGAAGAAAGATTCGAAGTGATGATGAGAAACATGGAGTGGATGATTGAAAGGATGACCCTAGGAAATAGGCCTAAACCTAGAGAACAGGTTGATGGTCCAACCAGAAATATGATAAGACCAACTATTCCACATATTAGGCTAGGAAATCAAGGAAATCAGGCCAATCAAGCATATCCAACGAATCTAAGAAACCAGGCAAATCAGGGAAATCAGACCAATCAGGGAATCAAGGAGAACAAAAAATCAGGTCTCCCTTCCAAAATAATTATGTAAATGAGGGTTATGATGCATATTTCAAAGATAACATGAACTGGTGTGATGATAAAGAGACATAGGTATTTTTGACCAAATAAGAACATGACCAGTTCATGGACGCAAGTGAGATCTTTCTACAAAATGAAGAGGAAAGGGTATTAGTAGAAAAAGAATATTATAAGACTAGATTACAAAATGCCATCATGCAATTCCAAAGGCAATATAACCTCCGAAATCAAAAAGTACCCCCAATTCCTCCAAAAGATAATCCTCCAAAAGGAAACCCCTCCAAAGAAGCTCAGAACAATGTACCTTCTTCTAGTCAGACCAAAAAAAATAATTTTGCAAAATATTCAGCTGCAAAGGACTCCACTATGAAAGATTATGTTGCGAAGGATACTGTGAAAAAGGGGAAATGGAAAGAATAATCTCATAAGAAAATATTGACAAGAAGATAAATGGTCACCAAAGAAGTAGAAAAGACTCCATCATCTTTCTATTTCGAAAGTGAGATGGCTAAGATAAAAATTCCAGTACCATTTAATGAATTGATCAGGAATAGCGAATACAGAAATCAGATCATCAATATGATTAAAATGGGACATAACTCTAATACCCTAAACATACAATATGATCACCCAACTATCCTATTTGGGCCAAGATTAGAAGAAAGCGGTGAAAATGAAGGAGTCCCTCTGTAACAACCCTAGTAGAATATATACTTAGGGATTATTAAGTAAAATATTTATTAAGTAATTAATTATTTCCTAACATGTTAATAACTAAACAACAATTGGTCTAATGATATTAATTAAGTATTTATTAATTAATTAAAGGTTATAATTTTGATTAATTAATTAATTAATTAAATACCTATTACATTTAATAACATGAGTATTAAATTTA
>SNQJ01S0274977.1:0-11491 GCA_010110895.2 Picea sitchensis | reverse complement strand
TCTTAATTTGGAGCTCAGGAAGGGATTGAAAAGTTCCCTGCAAGTTTAAGTGTCATTTTTCCATTTGCAATTCAAAAATACTAAACGATCCTTTGTGAACAGTGTCTGATATGGAAACAAAGGTTTGATTTGATGCTGCCAACCCGGGAATACATCCTCTGTTAGCTGTTGATAATCTTGATTTTCCTCAGCGTGCCTCTTTGTAAGCCCCTGTTAGCTGCGGAAAGTATGCACTTTCCACAGCGCGCCACTTTGTAGAAGACCCTCCTTCGTTGTTGAAAGCATGTATCTTTGACAGCGCGCCACTAGAGAACTGATTTAAGAACCTTTTAAGATTTTACACTTTCAACAGCGCGCCACTAGAGAACTGATTTAAGAACCTTTTAAGATTTGACACTTTCAACAGCGCGCCAACTGGTGAAACGATCTCCTTAGCTGTTGAAAGTGGGCACTTTCCACAGCGCACAATGAACCTTTGAAAACAAGTTAGTTGTGGAAAATAAAAAATGACAATTTTGAAAAAAGAAGACTTTACAATCCAAATTATTTTTAAGTCAAACCAAAATCTAAAATTTTGCAGCTAAAAGACTCAACAATGAATTGAGGAAACCATCAATAGCTTATGCTATCCACCGTAAAACCCAACCAAAATGATGGTGCTATTTTGGTAGTTAACACATTCTAATTAGCAATCCTATTTGGTGAATTTATGAAAGTGTGATAATCAGAGACAGGTGTTGAAGATTCCTGCTTGGAGAATAGGGTCATGTTTTCTGTTAAGAAATAGCTAGCCTTCAGTGCATGTCAATTATTTTTTATTAGTAATGAGTTCATGGAAGTGTGATAATCGGAAACAGGTACTGAAGATTCCTTCTTGGGGAATAGGGTCCTGTTATCTGTTACAGAATAGTTGGTCTTTCCTTTTGTAGTATCCTGAAAGATTTCTTTCCTAGGTTGTTATTTCTTAATGTAATCCAGGATTCTTAGGATAATCATTTCTTTAAAAATGTGAACTCTGCAATAGGTAGGTTTCTGTTCTGTAATTCAAAGTAGAACTTTAGTTTGTTCAAGGCAAGGTGTGATTAATATACTTTTACTACAACTCTAGATTGCTTTTGAGATTGAGCATATACAGTGTGTGATTACCTTTGAAATAAACATACTTCCCTGGGTTGACAATTTATGTAGCACTTGATTGTTTAGTTAAATAAGCAATTATAGTGACCAACAGTATGGAGAATAGCCTCTCAAAATGTAAGCATTTGGTCAACCGCCTGGACCTTGAAGACACCTGGTAAATATGAGAGAACTGAAGGTGGATTTTGTCCATATATCTCTTCGAAAGGAGTCATGCGGGTAGTTGTATGGTATGAAGTGTTGTACCACCATTCTGCTAGGGGTAACCATTGAGCCCATTGGTTTTTCTTTTCTGATGCAAAACACCTCAAATATGTTTCCAAACACTTGTTGACAACTTCAGATTGACCATCAGTTTGGGGATGATAAGCTTTCCTAAGATGAAATTGGGTGCCTTGAAGCCTAAACATTTCTTGCCAAAAATTGTTGGTGAAAGTTGGGTCGAGATCAGAAACAATAGAATGTAGCATGCCATGAAGCTTGAAGACCCTATCCATGAAAATTTGAGCCACAGTGGATGTTGTAAATGGGTGTTGAAGAGAAAAGAAATGAGCATACTTGGAAAGGGGATCAACTACCACCATGATGACTAATTTATTTCTTGATTTAGGTAAGCCTGTAATAAAATCCATAGAGATATCCCTCCAAATAGCAGGTGGAATCGGAAGCGGTTGTAGTGTGCCAAGATATTTGACTGTTTCTCCCTTGTTGCGTTGACACACATCACATTCGGCTACAAAATTACGAATGTCTTGTTTCATACCATCCCAGAAAAAAGAACATTTGACCCTGTCATAGGTTTTGGTAAGCCTGGAGTGCCCAACTGTGGGTGTAGCATGAAGCTCAAAAAGTAATGTGGATTTAAGTTTTGACTGTTTACTTAAATACAAATGGCCTTTGTATCGAAGCTCATCTTGGAGAAAAGAGTACCCTAGGGGAACTGAAGAATTGGACTACAATTGTTGTATCAGATGCGAACTTTTGGGATCGTGTAGCCATTCCTGGCGAATGACTTGGAGCCAATCTGGTACAATGAAGGAGAGAGAAAAAAGGGATCCTTCATCTTCATATTTTTAGGAAAGAGCATCCGCAACCACATTGTCTTTGCATTTCTTGTAAATTATCTCATAATCATATCCAAAGAGCTTAGTCACCCATTTTTGTTGCTCTGTGAAGGAAATGTGTTGTTCTAGAAAATACTTGAGGCTTTGATGATCTGTCTTAATTTGAAGTGTTTCCCCAATAGATAAGGGTGCCACAGATCAATGACATGCAGAATAATGAACATTTCCTTTTCATAGATTGATTTTCCCAAATTTCATTCAGACAATTGTTTGCCGGTAAAGGCCAAAGGCCGACCCTCTTGCATAAGTACAATGCCAATTCCTTTCCTTGGAGCATCACATTCCAAGACAAATTTCTTTGTGAAATTGGGAAGGGACATGAATGGAGTGGTGCACATGGCCATCTTCAAGGTTTGAAAGGCCTGAGCAGCTGTTGGAGTCCAAGTGAAAGAATTATTTTTAAGGAGTGCAGTGAGAGATGTCACAATATTTCCATAATTCTTAACAAACTTATGATAATAACATGTTAAGCCCATAAATCCATGCAAGATTTTGAGAGTATTTGGGTGAGGCCAGTCTTGCATAGATTCAATATTTTTAGGATCCACCTTGACATCGTCCTTGCCAAAAAGATGACCCAAGTACTCGAATTCTAAGGCGCCAAAAGCACATTTAGATTGTTTCAGGAAACGTTGGTGCTGAGAGAGTAGATGGAGAACTCGATCCACATGAGACAGATGTTTTGTCCAGGTTTTTCTATAGATGAGGATATAATAAAAGAAAACTAAGACAAAATGATGGAGAAAAGGACAGAAGACATGGTTCATGAGGCTTTGGAAGGTGGAGGGGGCATAACACAAGCCAAAGGGAATGGCCAAAAACTCATAGTGGTCCTCATGAGTTCTAAAGGAAGTATTAGGAATGTTTGCCTCTTTCATACGGATCTGGTGGTAGCCAGAATGAATATCAAGTTTAGTAAATAACTGGGTGCCACTCAATTCATCCAAGAGGTCATCAATAACAGGAATGGGAAATTTGTCTTTAATGGTGATTTTTTTAGGGCACGGAAGTCAGGACACATGCACCAAGAACCTTATTTATTCAGGACCATGACCATAGGAGAAGAGTAGGGGATCGTACTAGGGAAGATAATGGATGTGTTAAACAGTTCTTGAACCATTTTCTCAATTTCATTTTTTTGCGAAAAGGGGTGGCTATAGAGAGGAATATTGGGAGGGAGGCTTCTTGGTACAAGGGTAATGGAATGATCATGAACACCATGGGAAGGAGGGATTCGTTGGGGAGTGGAAAATACCAGTTGATGTTTAAAGAGGATGGATTGGAGGTCTTGTGGCACAGAGGGTGTCTCAGTTGCTTGTATGGCATGGAGTTGGGAAATAACGCCAGAATGGCCTTTTTTGAACATCTTTTCCATGTGATGGGAACTAATGATCTCAAGTGAACTGGAAGTGATGCCTTGGAACTTATATTGTTGGCCCTCCTAGTCGAATTGCATGGTTAATTCCTTAAAATCCATGAGAATGGGACCCAAAGTCCTTATCCAGTCTGCACCCAACACAATGTCACAACTTCCCATGTCGATAGAAAACATATGAGATTTCAGGTGGTAGTCACCAATTTGGAGATGCACATTTTCACAATGCCCTCCACATTTCATGGAGACACCATTGGCAATCATGATTTGGAAATTATTGACTACATGGATATAGCAATGGTTTTCTTGGGAAATGCGGCGATGAACACATTTATGGGTGCTTCCATTATCAACAAGAATGATGACCTTCCTATTCTTGATGTAACCAATTAGCTTGAGGTTTTGGGGGGAAGAGAAGCCAGTGAGAGCATTTAGGGAAATGATTGGTTCTACTTCAGGAGGGGTTATGTCAGTGGGTTCAGGTGAATCAGACACAAGGGGATTTTCAACATCCTCTTCTGAAATATCCTTCGATATGGCCATTAAAATATTTGTTCCTTACACTTGTGGCCCAAAAAATATTTTTCATCACAATTATAACAAAGGCCTTTGAGTTGGTGTTCATCCATTTCATCCCTGGTCAATTTTTGGATCTTTAGTGGAATATAAGGAGTAGTGGGATTTATTGGTTTAGTGCAAGGAATAAAGGGGGGTTTTTGGTTTTGAGAAGAGACAACCTGTTGTGCTTCCTTATCATTTTTAGTAGCCTCCACCCAACTCTGAGGTCGAGACATGAGGACATGGGCACAAATCTCATCCTTAAGGCCACTGATAAAACATTCTCAAAAAAAAGCATAAGACATGCCCTCTGTACGAAAATCCAGTTGCTCAAAAGAAGCTATAAAGTCTTCCATTGTTCTAGATTGTTTCAACTTCATCAAATGGCCTAAATGGTTGGTATCAGTGTCAAAGAAATCATAAATTCTGCCACAAAGTGTGTCTAAGCAATATACCCTTGAAGGGAAGTTTTTCTCCATTGCCACCATTGCCAACGTTCTTGATCTAGATGGAGAACATCATACCGAAGTTTGGACAAAGCATCTGTAATGTCGTACAAAGAGAAATAATGTTCCATTTGAGTTACCCAACTAGTGGGATATGAGCCATAAAATTTGGTCACATCCACCCATGGAAAGCGTAGGTCACACTGAAAGTGATGGGGTTGAAAATTATGGAAATGAGAGGAAGTTTTACCTTCGGTATGAAAAGGTGGGTTAGATAAAGGGGGATTTGTAGGGATATGCATCTTGGTGCAGATCATCGAAACAACATATTAAATTTGGGTAGTCATGTCTTCTTTGAGATCTTGTTTGAGTTCAATGATTGATGCGGGGATGGAGGAGTGCATGTTTTGATTGATGGTGGCAATATTAGAACTGAGTTGTCTCACTTCTTGATGGGTCTCTGTGAAATTAGATTGCAAGGTATTGAAGAAAGCTTCCAAGTCTTGGCTACGGGTATGGGCTTGTTGGCAGCCCTACATATTTTCACTTTTTAAAAGCGACAAATGATAATTTATGTAGCTGCCTACACGTGGTCATGGGGTTATTTCTTTTCAAAAGTAGCTTTGAACTGTAAATATGATGTTTCGGTTATTCCCAGTTTTGTCTTCCTCTTCATTTTCGTGCTTCGTTCATGACTAAAAGCATGAACGAAACACTAAAACTTATAATTGTATCGCCATTTTTTTTAAGGTTTATGAAAGCTAGATGTCTTTACAGATTTTTTTTAATGAAGGCTATTTTGTTGTGAAGCTCATCTTGTTGATTGCTCTAAACTGGCTCATCGATTGTGAAGTATGCTTTGATTTTTTATTTGTGTAAAACACCAAGACTCCTTTAAACTTAAACTAGTTTATATATTGTTGAGGCTCTTGGTAAGACCTATTCCTATCAATACATTTTGGTTCACGGTTTTTCTCCTTACCTAAACCTTAGAAATCAATTCCACTTTCTTGCACGATGATAAAATTTGAATGAACCTTGTCATATCTTGTACCGTCTGGGAGGTGGAAGCCTAACAATGATATTCCCATCATTTCGATTAAAGTCTTGGGCTTTGTCTTGTACCCTCAGTGACTCATTACACAAAACTCCCAATTCTCTTATGAAACGACTTATTCCTTCATTTAATTCGCGTGTGGGTTTTGTTTCTTTGGTTCTTTCTCTGGTCTCTTTTGTTTTCGAAACCCTTCATGCTTACAGTGATCTCTTTCTGCTTTCATGACTGTTGGTTTGTTGAACCTTTATGGCCCCTTTCGTCTGAGTAGATCCGAACAACCCTGAAGTTTTACACATTTGTTATTACATAGCAAAGTTAAATCCCATTTTTTGCTTGCTGGAGACATGATTTTGCGAGAGAGATTTTGAGAAAACCGCTACGAATTAGAACAAACCCTTTAAAACCCTGAATGGAAATGAGCCCATTTACCTTCATCGTGGACATATTCTTCAAAAATGATACAGTTTCAGAGGTATGCTTCGTTTTTTGGATAGCATTGTTTAGAAATTTTGTTTCGCCTGAGTTTTCCTTTTCTTTCCCTTTCCTCTCTGAGGGTGTGAATATATGCAAAAAATGGATGAACTCTATAATAAACAGAAACAAAAATCTGATGTCAAAATCATGTGTGTTAATCTACACATTTTCTATCTCTTCACTCAACCAAACTTCGCTCTTTGGCTAATCTCCAGTGGTAAGAAACCACAATCCCTGCCACTAACAGAGCAGTTCCTTAATCTAAAGGAGCTTGTGTTATGGCCATCCTCAATGAGCCTATTCTCGAGCAAACAGATGTTGATCCGGAAGCCTTTGAATTGCATGGCCATGAACAACATGCCTATCCTAACACCTCTGCTAAGAACACAAACAGTCCTTCATACAAACCATCTAAGGGTGACATGGATATAGGGTTTAAAAATAAAAGGGCAGGAAGGTTAATCTCAAGAATACTATGAAACAAATTGAACTCTCATGTGAGCTTGATCAAAATGATCAAAGACCATGAGAGCTCCGATTCTGAGATTGAGAGATTCTTCGCCAAAGAAGACCCTCCTTTCCTTAAACCAAATCTTGGCGAGGCTTATAATTTCATAGATAATTTGCTTCAATGCC
The DNA here is from genome assembly GCA_010110895.2 of Picea sitchensis. Taxonomy (NCBI): domain Eukaryota; kingdom Viridiplantae; phylum Streptophyta; class Pinopsida; order Pinales; family Pinaceae; genus Picea; species Picea sitchensis. Next base: position 4,684 of record SNQJ01S0274977.1, on the reverse strand, counting down.
TGAAGCACAACCAAGGCTTCCCAGGTATCAAGTTCGATAAAAAAACCCACAGGCAACAATGGAGACGTTCTGACACTCGGCCATGGACATCCTCAAGCAGCTATCACAGATCCATGGTGTGATGTTTGTCTGTTTTGGATTGAGAAGTATTATACAGACATACCTATTCTTCAATTGCAAATCAAAACCCTCACTACTCAGATCAATTCATTAAATGATGAAAATCATAGACTAAATTCCACTATCCAAAGGCAAGGCAAGTGATTGAAAATGACTGGGAACATAATAGTAAATAATGTTGAGAGTATTACAACAATTGTTAATTATGAGATTCTATGAACCAAATTTAGCATGCGGTTAAGAGGATATCAAGTGATTGATGGTGATCTCATGATGTGGACTATTTATGAGCTCATTAGGCATATCTTTTGTAAACAGAAATAAGTTTTTTTTTAGTTTTGAGAGATACAGTTTGATATGGAGTGGCTATATTGCCCCTTATTTTGTAATTAGCAAATCATTTTTGAGATTAATCTTATCCCACAAGATAATATATTTAGATTTTCTAAACTCTTTAAATACTCGTAATTTTTTATAATAGATCATCCTCGCCTGGGGCAGAAGATGGACTTTTGATCAACAGACTTTAATGGAACAACAATACTCATTTCGGCTTTAACTTCTTATGGGTTGTATCTTCATTAAGTTTATGTTCATCTTGATATCATAATAAGTTTTTGATAGCTTTAGTCTTCATCATTTATCATGTTATTAGGATAATTCCTTTATGAATGTTGTCCATAAAATGTTTCAGATATAAATTTTGTGATCATCTATTTGGCTTCAATTACAGGGTTTCTCCTTTAATTTCTATTGATAGATTAAATACAAGAATGTTCGCCAACAAATTTTTCTTAATGCAATTTCTTGCAATTATAAGATCACGATAACTATTGATATCATTCTATCTGCTATTTAAATTTAATTTCCAACATAATCATTCTGCATTTATTCAGAACAAACTTAAGGTTCAGTCCAGGTTTCCCTCATGGGCAAGGTGGTTAGAGGTTTTCAGATCGCACAGATATTTGGATGCATATCATTAGTTCTTTAACAGGTTAGTTTAATTTCATTTTTCTATTATTTGTTTTATCACTAAAATTTGAACGTAAAGTTTGGCTTTTGACTATCTATAGGTTTTCATTTCATAACATTCTCTTCATTAGTTTAAGACTTATAAAAGGAAAATAAAAAAATATTTCTATGTGTTTTTTTTATCTACTTCTTCGAAAGCAATCATTTTCACATCAATTTTCGTAAGTTTCAATTAAAACTTATAGCCTGTAAATAATGTATATAAATGAAAGTTATCTATATTTAGCTTAAATACACCTATTACGGTCATATTATATACATATGTACATATATGTAATATTTAGTAATTAGTTACCTATTTATTTTATTTTATTTTTGTTTCTCTTATGATTCTTAAATTGGCCAACAGAGCAATTAAACCCGTTAGGACGAGTTATACCAAACGGCTTGGGTTACTTAGGCAACCCCGAACTGGACTCGTTCTTCTAATTGACAGAAAACCATTTTCGCATGTCAACAAATGGTGCTAGAAGGAGGGCCAAGTAAATTTAATGATTAAATGTTTCACCCCTTAGCCTTTCATAATTCCAGATTTATAAATCCTTCTTTTTTGTCATCTTGAAATGCACTAGAAGGCAGTCCAGATGGACAAGTTGGCCTTATCGGAGTCTTTGTTTCGAATTTAATTAATTTTCCATGGCTCCCCAAATCACTGTGTTGGAACATGATTTCCACTTCTCATTGTCTGATATTCCCAACAAGACAGTCTCTCTCTTGTCCAAACTCACCTTTGATGGTGGGGGGAATGTATTTGCAAAAGACCATATTAACAAGTTTTGGTCTAAATGCATCAAGCATGATATATATGAGTTAAAGGTTTTGTGCAGATTGTTTTCTTTTATTTTCAGGGGTCAGATTAAACATTGGTTTGAGTCTTTTCTAGCATATCACATTATTGATTGGTTTGAGTTTGTAGATGAATTTTTAGATGCTTTTGNATGGCAATTCATCTTCAGAAGACTTTTCAACAAGAATCCATCATGTATTCTGTATATTTAATCTTGATGACATGTCATTTGTACTAAATCTCTTATATGATGCTTGCATCCCTTTCATCTAGTCACATTCAATAGAGAATGATGAATCAGTTGAAAATCCTACCACTCAATTGCGAGAAGAATTTTGTTTGGAGGATGAAAGGAATCCATCCAAAAATTTTGAACAAGCAAGGGAGGTAGAATCTATTAAAAATGTTCTTACTGACAATCAAATTGGTTTTTCCTCTGAATAATTGTATACTCAGTCCTCGACCATCGTGGAAGAATATTTGATGGTGGGTCAAGATGAATGTCCACATTATTCTAACCCTTTCCCTAATCGGTACTTAAATTTAGTTATTGAAGAACACTTAGGTGACGAAAATGATCTTAAGAATTATAACATTCCAATGAAACTGATTAGAGATGTAGATCTGCAATTGGAAGAAGAAACCTTAAACCCTCATCTACAAATCATACCTTATCCACAAGAAATATCAAATGTTTGTTGTGAAAGTTTTGAATTATCTATCATACAGGAGGCAAATTTAGATGATCGTATTATGTTGAAGGATTTATCACCAAAAGAGAGTGAAAGTATTAAGGCAAGTGAATATGAATGTCTTGAGAATACCATTGTTAATTATCATAGCTCAAGAGAATCTTTTCACGTGCTCATTTCTAATTCATTTTACTCTTTATATCCCAATCTATTCTTAGATTCTGGTGGATTTGATACTTTACCCATAGTATCTTACTCTTTGCCATCACAATCAAATCTTTTCGATATGCCAAAATTTGGTGAAATTAATTCCAAACATAACATTTATGAAGTTGGATTTGATGTTCTTTCACTTTCATCACTCGCATGGTAAAAAGACATGTTGCAAGATGATTTTACATGATTTATTTTTTAAAAATACAATGCACTCATTCTTATGAAGATCTAATATTCTACATTGCATATTCGCTCTTTGATTAGTTCAAATTTTAATGTTTATGCTTCACATTTTGAAACGATCAATATCATCAAAGGAAGCATTCAAACCAATAATCTAACTGATGTCATGAATCCTCTTATGATGTGTTCCCCATTGATATATCCATTTCATGAAATTCACAGTTTGCATCCTAATTTTTATGACAGGATCTTAGATTGGCTTGAAGATTCCTATATGAAAAATCTTCATAATAAAGATAAACTTGTGCTTGCTTTGTTTTTACCTAAATATCTAGGAAGTAAGCATAACATGATTCTCTTAGATCTTTCATGTGAATAAATTGATGAACACTTGGAGAATTGTCAGGAATATGGGGCACTTCGATCTTGGTTGATGGTTCTGTCAGGGCCCTATAATAATGACAAGTTTTCCAAACTTACTTACACTCTTCTATGTCATTATGAACCATATCACGACAAGATTGCAGAATGGTTGGAGGATTCGTACATCAAGAAGTTTCAAAAGAATGGTAAGGCCATTCTTGTTTTGTTTTTAAATGAATATATAAGAGGTAAGCATGACATATTTGTTTTTCATCTACAAATACTACATTCTTTTATTCTGATTTTCGATTTTTTATGCCGTGCAAGATTGAAGATGCTCTTGTGGCTTCACTAGAAATACGATTTTACTTAGCGTTTTGATCTATTTAGTAGTTTAGAGTAGGTTTAGGAGTAGGTTTCTTTTAGTTTTATTTATCAATATTTCTTTGTGTAATAATGCATTTATGAACACAAGTGGGTACACCAAGAGAACCATAATATAAATGTTGTCAGGGAAGTCCACTTTAAATCTTTTTCTCTCTACTTTTCATTGAATATTTATTTTTGAAAACGTAGTATCATCATGGAAATTTTAAATGGAAAGTAAAGAGATAAGTAAATTTGAACTATCAATTCAACCCTAACCCAAGGTTCCACGAGTAGGACTGCACTCATCTTAATAAGCATTTTTCTATTTTCTTTTAGTCTCTTTTATTTTGAATAATAATGTTTGGTCAAAGTAGCATCTCATGCGTCACTATATTAAGAAAAGAACTTGCTCGCACATGATATTTTATATGATTTAGTTCTTCCTTTATTTTAATGTGAGATGTTAGTGGACCCAAAAGCTCAAGTTTATCTTTGGCCAAAATCGTTTCTTGAAGAGTTTTCTTTTGTTGATTTGATTTTGTGTACTTCCGATTTTGAATCCCATTAATAAAATTTGATTTGATTTGTTGTGTGTTTTTTGTTTTCTTTGATTGCTTTGATTGAGTTTCCTTCTTATCTGTCTTTTTGAATCAATATATTTATGATCAAAGAGCTATTGTCGAAGGAAGCATTTATTTTAAGACTTGTGCTTTTAAAGCAAATTGAAATAAGTTCAAAGAGGTCCTGATATTAAGATATAGCTCAAACAACTAATTTTTAAGTCAATTGTCACTTTCATTTTGTCCTCAAATTGTCTTTGCCAGAGTATTACACCAGAGATATGGTTTAAATATTTGAGAATTACGATGATATTTAAACTTTTTACGCCATCCATATTCTTAAGGAATCACTTTTAAGT
>SNQJ01S0274976.1:0-11491 GCA_010110895.2 Picea sitchensis | reverse complement strand
TTAGGTCTTTGACCAGCCTCCCCACGCAGATTGAGCTCGGATTTGATGTCAAATCGACTTGGGAGCCGATCCATTAGTGGTTGGGAGGCCGACCAGCTTCATAAATGCGTCGTTTGGCAGGCGCGCGGGGTTTGCACCCCACAGCCGCGCATATGCGCCCAAAATACGAAGATGTTGCGCGCGCGCGTGCGTGCGCCCAGAGGGTGCATCACGCTTTTAATTTTTTGGCCATTTTTGCATAGTTTTGACCCTTTTGCTGTGCTGTGGAGTTAATCCTTGTGCCATGAACGACTGTTTTTCTGTGTTGATGATGCGGAGTTCTTGTCGCCCTATGCGGACGAAATTTCAGTGATAACAACTATTATATGTTCTTTATCATCAGATATTGTTCATGTCGAGTATTTGGTTTCATGTGTGCAGGTACTTGTTCCGCAAGATTACATCCCTTCAGGTATATGTTCGACATTGACATGTAATTATTCCCTCTCTAAATCAATTGAATATCCCAGTCACACCCTCTGACATTTACCTTTACGGTCCTTACATACGGATTTGTAGTACCTTTACTTCTATCGCATTTGGGTACTATCAACCGGTAGCACTCTCCTCCACATGAGTTGTTCCATTCATAGTTCCCCTTGGCAACTTGACACTCATGCTGATTTCACCCCCTAGGGATGGGAGTTACGATAGTCTTATGCACTTCCGAGAATGAACCCCATACTTCTTTTCATCATATTGCTAACCTTCCCAATGGACTCCCAGGTCATATCATCTTGGTCCTATTGACTGCATCTCCGCAGTATCATTAGCCCTCCAACTCATCCACCATCGGTTTTCCCATCTGCAGATTGTCCTCCATCCATTTACCTAATATAGAAACCCACCCATGGGGCCCCCACCCTCCACTAGTTCTATTTCACAAACTTGCGCCTTAACAGGCCAAGCCATCTTTCACTAGGGCATCCGTTTCTGTATCTGTATACTCAACCCAAATTATTCTTTATTTCTTTGGTGATTGTATAAATCCTTTGTTTCTAGCATATACATAGCTTTTTCATCATCACCCTTGATGAACTTCTTTTCCCTGGCAAAGCAACCCATGTCACCCTTGGTTGGGGCATCCACTCTTTTTTCATACCGACATCGTTCACGAACCCCAAGTATCCCAAGTCCATGTACCCATGATCTCTGATTTTGTCTACTTTTTTAGCCTTTGGCACAGTTTAACCCCATATCTAGTCGTCCCCCTAACATTAGATCCATTTTTATGGTTGCTGCCAATCATCCTTCAAAATTCCCCAACCAAGGGTAGCCTAGAGTCTCACAACATCTTGACTTCATTCATGTTACCCGTCAGTACCTGATATCACCTATTACTCAATGGATTTCACGAATCCCTTTTCTTCTTGGAGTCATGTCTCCCTTCCTGTTGACATCAACACAGTTTCCAGAAGGGAGACAATATATTGACTCTCATTACCTTTTCAATGAGGAGTCTCGGATGACATAGAGAGAATCATCATTGCTCTTTGATTTCGTTGACCCCCATAACATTCGACTTCAACAAACTCTAATGTTACAGTGTGTGTTACTATGTGACTATTGCAGTTGTTTCATACCAGCAGATGACCTCTGAATCTGTTAGGCCATCAATGCCTACGAGTCATCGACAATTCTTACAGTCATCCTTTCCTCACTCCATAGTTCGTTCACCATTCAGAATTGTCATATGTCATTATCAATTGCCCCCGAGGGTTGTGCAATTATATACATCAACATTCATCATTAGTTACAGTCCCACATTTTGGTTTCATGACACGAGCATGGGGCATGCCCGCCTCGTTTGCACACAAATTTTACTTTTTCTCCCTCGAGAAAGGTTTGGGTCCCACAGTTTTCCCTCTCCCTCCAGTGGATCACTCTTGCAGTTTCTCTCTTCACTCTTCCTTACAATGGCACTCTCATCAAAATAAATATTGATGTATTTCAGCTATACGTATGTTCCTAACCTCACACATCAGGGGCATCTGTTATCACTGAAAAATTGTTCGCAACATTGCACACAATGGTTGAAGAAAAATATCAATGCTAGCATCAATTAGTCCACCTAATACACCAAAGTCCATAAAAAGGCAAAAAACTATATAATTGGGTCAAAAATCAAAGTGCGCAAATTCACCAAAGGAAGCACGCGCATAGTACACAGCATGTGCGGGCCAACATAAACCTCAATGCGCACTATGCACAAAATGCACGACTGACTACGAGAAAAGCCACGCACTTCTACAAAAAACACATTTATGGATCTTGTCATCCCCTCAACCACTTCTAGTCCGATCCCCAACACGATTTGACACTCATATCTGAGGGAAATCTATCTTGGAGGTTGGTCAAGGGATAGAGGATGCCCTAAAAGGCCCCTTGTTCACACTATGAACCAATTACATTTTTCCATGAATGAATGCTATAAATAAGAGCCATGTGTGTGCTAAGAAACCCAAATCTTCAAGGTATTGTTATGCTGCAAGAATTCATCCTTGATAATCCTCTTTTCTCTTTGAATCCTTCAAGCACCATTGCAAAAGGCCATTCCACTCACCTATTGAGGGAATAAGCATTGTTTTTCTTCACCATTTGTCATTTCTTCCATTGTATGAAGAGAAGAGCTCTCAATTAGGGAACTCAAGAGCCCTCCCAAGGAGAAAGAGAGGACTCATAAGTCCTTTCCTTTCTCTATGGTGTTTTGCCTACTAATATATTGATCCATTGGTAGCAATATGTTGGTCATTGTTTGATTTTCATGGTTCTAAGTTTCTCAATATTTCTAACATTTATTTCTTAGTTTTTTTTAGTTATATTTCTTTGTTTTCATGTGTGTTTGGTTTGTCTAACCCACTCACAAAATTCTATCTTGTTTAGCAGGATTATCTAAACATGCAAGTGTTGTTGTTTTGCTCACCCAAGTGACAAAACCAACACAATAATTGGGATAATAAAACACTTGCAAGGGAACCTCAAAAGGACACTTAACCACCAAAACTGTGAGCAGGAAGTTCTTGACTGTTTGTTGTTCTAAAACATCAGCAAAGGACAATCTTGAAGATAAAACTTAGAGCCAAAAATTAGGTCAAGGGCAGACCTATTTTGGCACCCTCATAGTACCTCAAAAAATCTACATTGAGGTCTCTTCCTATGAGATTTGATTCTAAAATATCAACCCTAGAAGAAAGAGAAGATCTCAATGCATTGAGCGTGAATGAGCTACATGGAATATTTACATCCTATTAAATGAGAACAAAACATGAGAACTATTCACAAAGGAATCAACTTTCAAGGAATCTAAGAAGACAAAGAAGAAGCACAAGTAAAATTCAAAACCCAGTTGCAGTTGCAGTGATGATTCATACGAAGATGAAGAGATGGCTAACTTCATAAGGAAATTAAAGAAACGAACCAATAATTATAAAGGTATGCTTCCATTGAAATGTTTTAATTGTGGTGGTATTGGTCATTTTTATTCTAAATGTCCTCATAAGAATAAAGATAGTGATGAAGAAGAAGTTTCTAAAAAGGAAAAGAAATATCAAAAGGGAAACAAGAGAAGAAACAAAAAAAAAATCTTCAAGAAAAGTTTCTACTCAAAGGAGGACATTTCCTCATCAAACGAGAAGGATAATGATAGTGACAATGATTCAGAGAGAGTACTCTTCATGGAAATAGAAGATGATTCTGAAAAAGAAGGTGAATTTGATTTGAGAGAAGAGCTAATTAGTGCATTAGAAGAACTCATGAAGGAAGGAAATAAAAAAAAAATCACTCAAGGAAGAGTTAAAAATGAAAGAGAGATCTCAGAATTCCAACTCTGAAGAACTAGAGAAGATGATCATTGTTGAGGAAAAGGTATGAATTACCTTAATCATTTTCGAATATATCGTGGTTGGACAAGATAGTCGGGAATGTCACCCTTGATTTTATAGCATCAAAAATATTCTCCCAATCTGTAAGTATTAATTACTAGGATTGAGGTTGATTTATTAATGAAAAGAATGTTGCAATATAAAATTAAATTAATATAAGTTTATGTAATATACACGGATTTTATAATAAAGGAAACATGGAGCTCAAAAGGAATAAATACACATATATGAGACAAAATAACAATCTGATTTTATTTCATTCTGAGACATCAAAAGTGCCTTCTCTTTACAAAACCCATGCGAGGGAATGGACCAAAGTCCGATGTAGAGATATCCGATGAACACCATACAAAAATACTCTGACAATCAAGTAAAACTGAAATTTATAATCTGGATCAGCTTGCCACAAACTGCTACCATTTTGACTCTGCAAGATATCCTTTATCAACCATGAAACTTAATTCACAAACAAAGAAGAATACACAGACTGTCAAGGATGGATCAACACCTCTAAAACAAGTGTCTGAAAAGTTTGGTTCAGTCTTGAACCTTGTTGTCTACAATAAGACCCTGCTGTCAAAAAGAGAATTAGGCTTTGAATAAACTCATAAATGAATGAAAAATGAAACTATCTCATGCAACCAAAGAGAAAACCTTAGTGTTTCTTTCTCCTTCTATTCTACCTTTGTTTCTTCTTCTCATTCATCTTTTATTCTTTCCAAATAAGTTGAAGTAGTTCAACTACTTTCTTTAGTTAAGTTAGTTTGACTTAACTAATTAGTTTAGGAGAAATAAATAATAATAATACAGTTAAGGGTATTTAATTAATAATAACTAGGTAGGTGGGACCCCTTGTGACTCGCGTCATTTATTCTTTTCAAATCATAAAATATAACACAATAATGATAATCATTTTAACCACATGTCACCCTTGTAGCTCCCTTAAATATCCTCCAAATTGGATATTTAAATATCATAAATAATTAATATCATATCCAAAAATATATAAATATCCACATCATCCACGTTATCCAACAAATACCAAAACAGAGCTTGTTGTCCAAACATTTTGAAAACCACTAGCATTATCTTCATCAACTGAAATCATAAAAACATAATCTAAAAACCATACTTGCCACTCTGGGAGGCAATTTTTCTTTTTTCATTGTTGTTTCCCTTTGATTTATCGAAAGTAGCCCGTGGTTGGTTAGACCCTTGGGGTTGTATCTCAATGATCACATGGGACCAATCATCCTTCAAATGCATGCAAGAGGACACAGATTTTGAGGAATCATTAGAGGGAGAAGACGAGGAGGCAATTGCTTTTTCTTTATCTTTCATAGGTTGAGGAATATCAGTTTTTAGCCTCTTACTAGCATGTGAAGATTGAACAGGAGAACCAACACGTGCAATATGGACATTGGGGTTGACAGGTGGTGGGAGAGGTAATGACATATTGGGCCAACCACGATGGTGAGAGACAGATGGGTTGACGATCTCTTTCCATCCATAATTTGTGGGGACTTCCGTTTGCAAGGACAGATGTGGAGGAATGAGAATGTCAGGGATGTTCTGAGGTTGGAAAGGATGTATTTCTGGCCAAGGGTGCACTATTCCATGATCAATTAAGTTAAAGAACCCATCTTGGAATAACTAGTTAATTTATTGGGGATCAACATCAAAATGGATGGAAAATCTAGGCCTTTTAGGACCTCGGTTCCAATTTCCCATGCCTTTGTTATTTCTGCCATTTCCACCCCTACTGAAAAAGATCATCTTGTAGCAGCAGTTCATCAGTAATGAAGCTCTTAATAAACCATACATGACACTCTGATACATGAATAAAAAATTGGCTCAAGAATTGAAACAAGATACATGCAAATCCATCCATAACAAACCATTCATTAACTGCCAAGTGAACAGGGGGTGATAGGGTTCCTAGGAAATTTGGAGGGAGTGTAATTAGCGAAAAGTGGTATAATGATAGGGTATTAATGAATGAATACTTTTCAACAATTAATCAACAATTTATTGTGTAATAAAGTATCAAAATATCAGTCACCAACCCTTGTTGTGTTATCCCTTTGTCGCTTTTACACATAATTTTCCTTTTAAATTTATTTCACAGAGCAAGGATGAAATAAGTGAAATTGGGATTATGAGGGGATTGTAATGAGCGAAAAATGATAGAATGACAGGGAATTGATATGGATATTATTCAATTGAAAATAAATCAAAACATGCAATCAAAACATATCTCTGTACAGACCTTCAAAGTTTAACAATGTTCACTTTTTCAAAACAATAATTTAAATTGTTACTTTTGTTGGCAAATTGCTTGTTGGCTCCCAAACAATAATCTTTATGCCTAGAATTATTTAATTACAACAACAATTTTATCCATATAATCATTATATGACAGTCATAACAAACAACATTGCAATCACTATAAGAAACCATTGTATAATTTGAGCCACAACCATACATTAACTCCAATCTTGAATCCTTTAAAACCAACAGAAACACAAATAGTGTTTACGACCATTTATTTCAACACTATTCAACGTAATCAAACTGGACGTTATAACTCTTATTCGGGCCTCAAACAATTCGCACACAGGTGTCCCTTTTAATACAATCAACAAAACGATTAAACCAAATGACATTCAATACTTTGAGTCTAAGATTCAAATAAATAAGTGTATATAGACTTCTTCCAGAATTTCCAAACGAGGAACCCAACAAAATCATGCCCAAGTAACCAAGCATGCACAATTCTCCCATCAACCATCGAGCTAGAGTAAAATGATATCAATGTAATATTTAGGGTTTAAGACAACAAGTGGAATGTATGAACAAGTGGTTCGACCAGAGGGTTCAGTATTCGAAAAGCACAGAAAACTCATGCCCTATCACAATTTACCACATAACAATAATATGTAAAAAAGCTCTCGGCTATAAGGGTTTCCAAAATAACAGACAACCATTTCCAATAGGAAACAAAATGAATCCAATCCTTTTAATCAACACTGTAAAATGAGCAACCAAGCACAATCCTGTGCCCGACCAAAAAGCATGTATAATGCTTCCATTAACTTTTGGATGACAATAAATTCATATTGTGTAATGTTTACCAGGCAGTGGTGAGGTTATAGAAAGAATCTAATAACTCAGGGTTTTTCCAAGATAAGGCACGAAACACTTTAATCCTTCATCAATTGTCATTAAAACCCACAGGGTTGAAATAATGTGTGTGCACTAGCCACAGAGACGAACATGGCGTGAGAAAACTTAATCAAAGAGAACTGTGTTGACACTCCATAGGTAGGGTACTCACAAAGCTCATAGCTTGGGCAAATTGTGATAATCAATTTCAATAGAGAGACCAGACCCAAAAACCCAAGCCATAACTGAGCAGGCTCCACTACAAATTTTATTCAACAATTCTATGCGAATATTGCACACAGCAAGAAGAGAATGACCATTTTCTTTTTTAAGTGACAAAATTCTAGAACCACCACCATATGAAAATCAGGACGCAAACACCAATACACAATTCAAAAGTATCATAACATCTTAATAATCACACAAACCGTGAGAAACCAGAGCCAAAAATTGATTCAAAGGGTAGAGTAAATATCATGGATGGAAGAGTAAGAAAACCCATACCTAGAAAATCCTGTGCGAGGAAAAACAAGACTTTATATCTCCTTCACGACTGAACAAGGTGGAGTATCAACAACTACCAGAGCCAAAACAAATGAAAGAATGACCAGGGTGACGAGCTCGAGGGGAGTTTTAGTAACGTGCAATAAATGCACATCTCTTCTCCCTTCCAACTTCATTCAGTTCAAAGTACGAGACAATCCAATTCACCATAGAACTATACCATTAATCAACCAAATATCCATTGCCATATCACTTTTTCAAAGTGCACCACCCCTTGGTAATGTCAAACTTCTTTAAAATAACAACGTGCTAGGAACATAACCTAATGTGAAGACATTTATGAAACTCAAACAAGACGCATAACCATAGTAGCAAGGGTCAAGAGCACCCATCCTTTGTCAAATCAATACAATATTAGAACTTGAGTATAGTTCTTTTCTCCAAAAGGGTAACATTATTAAATTCTATCAAAGATCATCCAAACCATTTAAGTCCATGTTTAATACAATATTAAAACCAAAACTGGATTATAATTCTTTAATCCATAGGGCAACCCTAACATATTTTGTTAGAGATCATCAAAGCCATTTAGTGTCGTGTTTTAATACACAACCACCACATGTTACCACAACATTTAAAATCATGATTTGAAACAAATGAACTATAGAATACTGTGTAGGTACCATCACATAGGCAAAAAAAATATGAATGATGCATATCCACCATAGCGCCATAGGTATAACAAGGGGGTCCCGCCTAATTATTTATTATTAATATAGTTAAATAATAAACCTTGGAAATCATTTGTGAGCATATTATTCATCGTTGTGTTTTTAAGCATCAACAAACTGGCGACTCCATAGGGAAATTTGTTTCCAACAGATGAAGAACTCAGGATATCTAGTTTTGCAGACTAGGTGAACAGTAGATCAAAGAATTATATACCAGAATGATTATGCAACAGGGGGAAGTGGGGCAGTTTAAGGGAAAAAATGATCTGGGATTTTGGGAATAGCTCATGAAAAGTGTTACGTGTGAGGGGTTTATTCCTATATGCATAACATTCCATTTGTCACAGTGGAAGCATTTATTGTTTAAAGGAGAAAAACTTCTGGTGTGCCCTTTTTGAATCTTAGGGTGGAAGGAAGAAAGGGAAGACAGAAAGTAGGGAAGGAAATCCAATTATCTATCTAATAATAGTACTAGAAGTAGAGTACAATGTCTTCAAGGGGGACATTATGACAACTGTGTAACCTGATTTTCATTGATTAACAATACTTACATAATAACATCACTATGGAAAAACTGATCCAGATTTTATTTCGGAAAAGAAAATAAATTAATAAAAGAAAAACATCAGAAATGAAACAACAAAGAAAAATCTAAGCAGTGAAACAAAAAATTATAATACATAAGTAACCTTCATGCAATGTTTTAACTCTCAAACTAGTTCCACATAATGTTTTAAGTGGGAACCATTTGTACTATAGGAAAATAATCTCTCTTCCAGGTCTTTTAGAAGATAAGAATTTACGCCCAGGACAAAAGCGATTTTAAAAGGACCTAGCCATAAGTTTTGAAAATTCGAATGTCTTCCTCTGTCAACATGGGTTGAATCCAAAAGAAAGACTTTCTCATTCACTTTAAACCTGACAACTTTTGCACTTTTATTGAAATATCTCTTTATGATTTGTTGTCTTCTCTTTATGTTATCCAAGACAAACATCCTTTGTTCATCTAAAGATAACAATGCATTTATCCTTTGAGAGACATTAGAAGAATTTAATTCTTCGATCTGTAGCATCAACCATATAGAAATAAGTTCCAGCTCGGTAGGCATAATATCTTCTTGACCATAAACAATATGAAAGGGAGTGCAACATGTTCTTACCTTGGTAGTAGTGTAATCTTCCCAAAGGGCGTAAGTGAGGACAGTATTCCATTGACGAGGCTTATCTTCAATGAGCCTCTTGAGGGTAATAAGTTTATGAGGTAAAATGTTTGACTCCCAACTTAGCTAGAAACAGAGTCAGCTTAGCAGAAATTAAAGCGGGACCGTTTTCTGTAATAATTTATAAAAGAATGCCAAATCTGGAGAAAATATTAGTTTCAAGGAAATAAATAACAATGTTCATCATGTGAATGTTTAAGTGGGACAAACTCATCCCATTTCGTAAAATAATCTGTGGTTGTCAAGATAAAAACATGCCTTGTTGAAGATGGAGGATTAATAGGATTGATAAAGTCTAGACCCCATTTCAAAAAAGGAAAATTAGGGAGGACAGATTGTAGAGGCATGGAAAAAAGATGTTGTTTCCCAACGAATTTTAGGCACTTGTCACAAGATCTTGAAAAAGTATAAGAATCTCAAAAAATTGAAGGACAGTAATACAAGGCCAGTAATAACCTTTCCTAATAATCTTAAAAGTAGTAGTTTTAGCAGAGAAGTGGCCACCCACATGAATAACAGAATCTGAAGATCCATGGGCTTCTTGTAACAATTTTTGTGCTTCCTCATTATTCACACACCAAAGTAATATACCATCAACAGATCTCCTGAATAAGAATTCTCCTAAAATAACATATCTAGAAGATTCAAGATGGAGCCTTCTCCTTTGATGAGTATCCAATCTATCTGGACATCTCTGATTTTGCAAGTAATACACCAGATGTTTATACCAGGGGTGTTCAACTATAGAAAGGGTTTGAATATCAATGTAAAATAGTGCTGAGAGAGGATTATCATGTACATCAATTTCTTCACTTGCTTCAGGATGTTGAGCCAAGTGAAGGGATAATTCACGTCCCTTAATTGTTTTTGAAGTCATGATGGTTAAATAATGCTCCTAGATCTTGCCAATACAATGTGCAAGCTTCCCTGAAAGATAAGATTTTGAAAGAAAAAACTTGACAGTAGGCAAAAGGATTTTTACCAGTGTGTGCTTGCCTAGGATAAAGTGGCGAAATTTCTCCACAACTTTAACAAGAGAGAAAGGATGTTTTTCCTTATAAGGATATTTGAATTCGTCGTCTGAAAAGATTTGACTCATGTAAGCTACTAGTTTTTTGTTATTCTGGTCATCACATTGTATGAGAACAACATAAAATGCTTCCTCTTTGGAATTAGTGTATATAATAAATCTTTCTCGAAATTTGGCTTTGCCAAAACCGGTGCGAAACTTATTTCCTTCTTAATACTTACAAAGGAATTATTGATGACATCAGTCCAAGAAAATGAGCGATCTTGCTTGAGAATATTGTGAATTGGTTTGACCATTACAACAAAATCAAGAACAAATTTATGGACAAAGTTGATAATCCCCATAAAGTCTTGAAACTCCTTTTTGGAAGTGGGAGCAGGAAGGTTTAGAATAGCAGTGATCCTTTCAGGATCTATGCTTATTCCTAAATTAGAAACAATATTCCCAAGGAGCTTTCCCTTGGTAACGCCGAAAATAGACTTAGAAGGATTTAAAGAAATGTCTAACTTTCTGCATCGCATGAGAACTTTTCTATGATGACCAAAATGATCCAATCGGTTCTTTGAATATATAGTCAAGTCATCAAGATAAATCTGAATAATCTTACCGATCATATCATCAAAATCTATCTGCATAGCTCTTTGGAAGGTGGCACCTGCATTAGATAAAACAAAAGGCATGTGTTCATAAGCAAATGTGCCCCAACGTGTAGTGAAAGTGTTTTTGTATTTATCCATCCTTTTTACCTTGATCTGATTATAACTAGAAAAACCATCAAGTAAGGACATCATTTGTGACCCTGTAACTTGCTACAAAATCATTTCCATATTAGGGAGAGGAAAATGGTCTTTTTCGCTCACTCTGTTCAATGCACGGAAATCAACGTACAGTCGGATTGTTGAAATTACTAAGACAACTGAG
>SNQJ01S0274973.1:0-11491 GCA_010110895.2 Picea sitchensis | reverse complement strand
CTTATACCATGTTTGTGTCTTGTTGGTGTTGTCACAAATCCATCCTTCATCTTCTCATTGGTTTCTGGATCATGTTTGGATATATTGTTAAGAGGACAGTCCCTGAAAAAGTGTCCATGCTCATGGAATTTGTGGCATCTGAATAGGATGTGTTCATCATCAATTGTCTGGCTCAATTCTTCGTCTTGATATTCTATATCTATTAAGCCTGGTAGCAGTTTAGAAATGTTGAGATATACACATAATCTAGAATAAGAGGTATACATTCTTTGTTTGGTTTCCTTGGAGTCTTTGACGTAGATTCCCAGGGTATTTTCGATCCCTGCTAAGATTTCTTCTCGCAAGAATTCTTGAGGGAGCGATTATAGACGGATCCATATTGGTGAGTGGGATAAATCCTCCTTTTTGAGGTTGAACCACTCTGTCCAATATCTTAAGAATAAGACAGTCGAGGTGAAGAAATATGGCCCATCATAAAAAATTATCTCTTTGTCTTCAAGATTTAATAAGATTACTATGACGAAGCTCTTTCACCCTAATTGAAGCTCATAGTGGCCTTTTGGTTTCCACCAGTGGTGGATCCATTTCATCATGTCCTTCTCAGATGGTCACAATCCAAGGAATTTAACGATCACGACATGATCCCGCCATATTGTGTATTATATATTATCCAAATAGTGTTAAATCTATATCATGGGGCCATGAACACTTGCAGAAGATGATTTATTGGTTCCCAGATCCGAGCCTCTTTCAGATGGGAGGAATCAGGGTCAATATCCATGGTTTTTCCTTTGTTTGATCCATCAAAAGAGGTTGTGTATTTGAGGTGAGGTAGAAGCTCATTTTATTCCTCCCCCTAACTTTCTCGCACTCGCGTCATAGTAGGAGAGGTTTGCATCCTCCTTCAAGTTCCGCCATGGATTGAGTAAGATCCTCTTTCGTGTGTTAATTCGTTGGAAGTAAAGAAAAAATCTTATTCGATCTTGCAAGAAACATATAGAAACCCTATTGGTCTCACACACTTTTTCAAATAAATGTTAATTTGAATATATAAATATATATAACAAATTTTCTTGCACAAATAAATGTAAAGATATGCCTATTTATAATAGTTATACTTTGGTACATTTATTATTAAGTATTTGTAAAATTTAACTTATAATATATTTTATTGATGATGGTGGTTGTTAAGGAATGAATGTTAACTCATCATGAAGTAAACAATTTTCGTGAGGAAAATAGTGGTTATACAAATAACTTGTAGTTATTGAGTATGTTAGTATCTTTGTTAATATTAATAAATGAAGATGTGAAAAAATAGTTATACAAATAACTTGTATTTTTGGATAAATCAAATTGAGAGAATCGAACTTGAGACCTCTTACATTTTTTACATTTCCTTCCATTTACATAGAACTTGCCAATCGATCTACACCCCTTTGTGCTAGTCTTTCATATCTTAATTGGTTAGACTTAGAATTAATAAATAAAAGATGTGAATAAAAATAAATGAAGATGTGAAAAAAATAGTTATACAAATATGAATAAAAATAGTTATAGAAATAACTTGTATTTATTTGACTCTTCTTGTTTGTTGTTAGAATTAATAAACGAAAATATAGAACTATGGCACCTCAAACCCCAGTGGCCAGTGAACGCCCTAAAGGTTTAGGTTGTCAAGTAAAAGGAAAAATAAACATGTAAACAGATGCCCTTATAATGGTGAGGAAGTTAGTGGTTGAAATCCCACAACCATTACGGTTTGCAGGGACGACTAAGAAGATTCCATCAATATTTAATGGTGTCCATCCAAAACTGATTAAGCACTAAAAGCTATTAAATGTTCCCATTTCCAATAAGTGGCAATCCTTTAGACGCAACAAACAAGCAAAGTTCTAAAAAAAATTGTTGGTAGAATTAATAAATCAAGATTTGAACAAACAAACAAAGTTCTAGAAGATATGTGCAAATAGGAATATGATCATTCATATATATCCTTGGAGGCTTTGACGTAGATTCCCATGGTATTTCCAATCCTTGCTAAGATTTCTTCTAGCCATAATTCTTGAGGGAGCGAATATAGACGGATCTATACTGGTGAGTGGGATAAATCCTCCTTTTCGGGCTTGAACCATTGTGTCCAATATCTTAATAATAAGACAGTTGAGTTGAAGAAATATGCCCCTCCATAAAAAATTATCTTTCTGTCTTCAAGATTGAAAAAGATTACTATGAAGAAGCCCTTTTACCCTAATTGAAGCTCGTAGTGGCCTTTTGGTTTCCACTAGTGGTGAATCCATTTCATCAGGTCCTTCTCAGGTCCTTCTTAGATAGCCACAATCCAAGGAATTTAATGATCAAGGTGTGATCCCTTATATACTGTGTATTATAAATGATCCATATAGTGTTAACTCTATATCATGGGGCCGTGAATGCTTGTGGAAGAAACTTTCTTGGTTCCCAGATTCGAGCCTCTTTCGGATGGGAAGAATCAGGGTCAATATCCATGGTTTTTCCTTTGTTTGAACCATCAAAAGAGGTTTTGGCTTTGAGGTGAGGCAAAAGCTCAAGTTATTCCTCCCCCTGACTTTGTCGTAGTCGTGTCATAGTAGGAGGGGTTTGCACCCCCCTTCAAGTGCTAGCATGGATTGAGTAAGATCCGCTTTCATGTGTTAACTCATTGGAAGTAAAGAAAAAGGCTATTCGATCTTGCAAAAAAACATAGAAAAACCCTAAGAGAAACCCTATTGGTCTCACACACTTTTTTTCAAATAAATGTTAATTTCAATATATAAATATAGAACAAATTTTCTTCCACAAATAAATGTAAAGATATATGCATTTATAATAGTTATATTTTATTTACTTATTATTAAGTATTTGTAAAATTTAACTTATAATATGTTTTATTATAAAAAATGTAAAGATATGCATTTGATTTTATTGACGATCGTAGTGATTAAGGACTGAATGTTAGCTCATCATGAAATAAACAAATTTTGCTAAATGAGAAGAGAAGTGGTTATGCAAATAACTTGTACTTATTGAGTGTGTTAGTATTTTTGTTAGAATTAATAATTGAAGATGTGAAAAAAATAGTTATACAAATAACTTGTATTTATTTGATTTTTCTAGTTTGTTCATATCTTAATTGGTTATAATTAGAATTAATAAATAAAGATGTGAAAAAAAATAGTTATATAAATAGCTTGTGTGTTTATTTTATTTTTATTTTGTTAGTTTGTTCATATTTTAATTTGTTATATTTAATAAATGAAAATATAAATTATTAAATAGGGTACTATCATAATTTTATTTATAATTAATAAATGAAGATAAAAATTAATAAATAAAGATATGAATAAAAATAGTTATACAAATAGCTTGTATTTATTTGACTCTGCTTGTTTGTTGTTAGAATTAATAAATGAAAATAAGAACAAACAAGCATAGTTCTAGAAGATTTGTTGTTAGAATTAATAAATGAAGATCTGAATAAACGAGCATAGTTCTAGAAGATACAAATAGCTTGTATTTATTTGATTTTTCTAGTTTGTTCATATCTTAATTGGCTATAATTAGAATTAATAAATAAAGATGTGGAAAAATATAGTTATACAAATAACTTGTGTTTATTTGATTTTTGATTTTGTTAGTTTGTTTATATCTTAATTTTGTTATATTTAATAAATGAAAAATTTATTAATAATAAGGAATATAATAATTTGTTATATAATTAATAAATGAGAGATAATAATTAATAAATAAAGATATAGGTATACAAATAAATTGTATTTATTTGACTCGGCTTCTTTGTTGTTAGAATTAATAAATGAAAATATGAACAAACAAGCATAGTTCTAGAAGATTTGTTGTTAGAATTAATAAATGAAGATCTGAACAAACAAGCAGAGTTCTAGAAGATATGAGCAAATAGGAATATGATCATTTATATATATAATATCGGCAGGTGTGGCCAGAAGCAGGAGCAAGAGCTAGTAGCAACCAATTATTTGTATCGCATTGAATCGTCTTAGTTGACAACGTATCTTGTAAGCAGAGATTGATAATGGCCATGGCCAAGGTTTTGATGGTCGTCGGACTTCTGGCTGCAACGTCCATGATAACAACAGAAGGTGCCGAGGTACCTTGTAAGGAGGTGACGCCACTCAAAGTTGCTACAAGTTGTGCCCCCTATAGTGTTTTCGGTGACCTTACACCGGCCTGTTGTCAGGAAGTGAAGCTGCTTTCTCCAAAAACGATTGGCTGGTGGTATGTAAGTGCCTGACTACAGGTGAGGGTTTTGCTCACAGCAGTAAAGTTGAAGCCCGTCTGCCTCGTCTTTGCGGAGTTAGGACCACAGACTGCCCGCTGTAGGTCAGTCAAGGCTCGAGAATGTATTCTCCTTCCTGCCTCTTTTTTATTGTTTTACGCTCGGTCATCTTTGTTTTATTTTAACGACTACTTCATTTGTTCTCTACTAACTTTGATTTTGTATTTCTCTCTACTGACATTGATTTTGATTTGGTGTATTGTGCTCTGTGCCAGGACTCTGTGATGAGGTTCCATTGGAGTATTATCTGTTTTGTAGTTTATCTTAAGAATATTTAGTTTTTTATTTCAGATTTTCTTAATTATTGTGTAATAAAGCCAATGGGCTAAAACTCTCCCATCAGTTCAGTTTGTCATCTTACTATAAGTATAACGAAAACCAGTCCAACTTTAGTCTGATTAATAATATTCTCTTTTTTCATATAATTTCGGTTGCACTGGTTTTATATGTTGGCAATGTTTATGTAAATCTATGAGTATACAACCACCATGTAGAAAAGCATAATTTTATTTATATTTATTATTTACTAAAAAAAAATAACTTAATCATAGCAATAGATTATTAATAATTATATAAATTACTATTTAAATATAAAAATCTTATTCAATGCAACCTGGCAAAATAATTTTACTCAAAAAAATATTCATTATAACATGAATTAAATATAATAATTATAAATTACAATTTAAATAAAAATTCTTATTTATTTACTGCAATCATTTTACTCAAAATAAAATGTATGTGTATGTATGTGTATGTATTAATATGTATGTATACATATCAGCATGACTTAAATATAACAGTTCAAAATTACTATCTAAACTTATTCATAATAATATGATTTAAACATAGTAGTTATAAATTGTTATGGAATATATATGGTTAAAATTACAATTTAATAATAATAAATTTAATAAATGATTAATTTTTAAAAATAATTTTATAAATTATTAATTTCTAATTTTTTTTATATAATCTTTACAACATAATATTATTTCTTTAAAATGATAAATATATTTCAAAAAAAAAATTATAGAATTATAATCTTTTTATAAAATTAAATTAATATTTAAAATGTTGATGTAGTGAAATATTAATTAGAAATTATACAAACTTATGATTTAAAATTCAGTGAACTATAATTGTGAAAATTATAAAAGTAGGTAGAATGAATATTTAAACTTTTCATGGAGTGGCTAGGAAGAGGTATAAGGGTGAGTGACATTACACTCAACTATAAGCATTAAAAGATTTTGCAATTGTAGCATTCTGCTCTCTCTCTCTCTCTCTCTCTCTCTCTCTCTCTCTCTCTATATATATATATATATATATTAAAATATACGTTATTCCTAGTCTTGGATGCTCCATGAGATTATACTAAATGCTTAATAAGGAAGATCTATAACTGGGATTTCATCCTAAAACATATAAATAGATTTAAAAGAATTCAATATAACATAGATGGATTTTCAATGTATTGCAATGCTAACTGCGATAATTCTTTTACTTTTTTTTTTTTTTTGAGAAAATGATAAGTTTTCATGCCAATAATCTTCATCTTGGTATGAGTTGTATCAAAGTGTTTATTAATTAAGGTGTGAAGCTGGTCATCGTTAATTGATTACTATTATTAACTTATTGATCATAAACAAATTAGCATATGTTAAACTATTTCTTTTTAATATCATACTAAAGCATGGATATTCAGGGAAAAATGAATTGCACCTTTCAATATCTCAATTCCGGTGAATACTATTGTGATTAGTTCAATATATGTAAATTCAAAATTAAAAGAAAATTAATTTTATCTCAAATTTATTGGTTGTACGTTAAACGGTGAGAGCAAATTCAAGGGATAGAATTGAGATTCTATTATTCAGCATTGGTTGTAACTATTGAGACCAAGTTAGAATATTGATAGGATTTCGTGGGTAATCAGTTCCCTATGTAAATGTATATATACATTTATGTAAGCTCGTAGAGGAAAAAATGGAGTGGTGAAAGGTGTGAGTGAGATGTTGTAATCTCCATGATTTGGAATAATAAGACAACCGATACCCCTGTGTAATGTTCTCCAAATTTACCAAATAAAAAAAAAATCTTAGGGACATTAAATCTCTTTCTCTTCAAACAACTTATCTCGAAAGGCCTACTGTTACTATAAGTAGGTATTTATCATCACAATTTACTTTTTCAAGGTTTATGTTTCCAGTTAATGAAACAATTAACTATCATTATATGGAATTTTTATCTCTGGTTCTTTCCTACTGCACAGTAGTCATATACTTAAAGGGTCAAGGTAACTTGGTTGTACACCAGCCTCTAAGATTCCCAACATATCTAACATAAGCGTAATGGTTAGCAAAGTTCCACTAATCATTATGATCATTTCTAATATCTATATATAAATATATAGAAGCATTAATGTTAGATTTACAGAGGAAGAACCCCACTCGAATTACAGAAGATCCTTAAGCGTAGACAATATCCATGTCATATAGGTCTAAATGCTATGGAGTCCAAATCGTAGAATTGTGTGCTTAATGAAAATAAGGTTTAGTGCATCTATCGCAGACTTGAAACCTTCTAACTCTGCGCGCTCTGGGCGCTTCTCAGTTTACGGGCGCTGGCTCCTCTTCACTAGCCCCTTCATTCATATCCCCTTCTTTCCTTTTCCATGGGACTCCCAAGACTCCCTCGATATGTCGACACGTAGCTCCCCTGTGGATCAACGACTATTGTTGAATCCACCTTTCCGGTCTCGAGGAGTTTCAACTCTCAACTCTACTCTTCTTTGCATGACCATATCCCGAAGTGGAATATCTATTGTCAGATGTCCCCTTGAATCCACGGCTAGGGTCTCCTCCGCGGATACGGCCTTCGGGGATCTCAAATCTCAAGTCCCTTTTCCTTCTCCTTAAATTATGCAGAATCATGCCATGTGTCCACTTAAATCATATGTCCTAGAATTGCTTCGGGTCTTTTCCTGAAGTCCACATATCTTTGCCACGTCTCCTCTCCGGATCTGCCAATTCATATTCACTTCGAGTGATCTAACAGCTCAAATCTGTTCCGCTTCTCCGGACTTCTAAGATCTCAAATCTCAATCTCTCACCCCTGTTGACTGGGTATCTCCTGGAGTTCTAGATTTGGCGCCACGTGCCCTCTTTCACATCAACAGTTCTCATCATTTCCGAGACTCCGGCCTTTGGCAATTTCAAATCTCAAACAGTCACGGTATCCAGAGTGAATCCTTTTTCGAATTACAAGATTTGGTGACATGTCCAACCTAGATGGATGGCTAACATTCTCTCCAGTTGTTCAGGCTTCGTTTGTTTCAGTTCTCAAACTAAAAACTCTAGGGTAACTCTCTCTAGATCTCTCGATCTGGTGACAAGTGTCCTTGTAGATCTTCGACCCTCAGCTCTTCGGCTCCCTGGGATACGGTTGTTTTAACACTTCAAAATTTTCCTCCTTCTGGATCTCCCAACCCGTTGACACATATCCTTTCTGGTTAATGGATCAGACTCTCCCTTTACAAATCAAGTTCACTGACTTACGATTTCAGGGTCTTACTTCCTCCATTCGACTTCTGAAATGTTGACATATCAGAACGTCCAAATCCGACGGATCACGCTTCTCTAGATATAACAGTCCAAATCTTCCCTTCACGCATCGAGACTTTGCGTTTCGCAAAGTTGGATGAATAACTCACCCTCTACTTCTGATCCCGATACCCGAAGTCTCCTTGGACAATCGACAGTCGAGATCTCTCCTCGATCAATGACTCAGATTAAATCGTGATTTCTCATATCATGAGTTCCCACAACACTCATGTTTGAATTTTCCATTTTGTGAGTCAGTGAAATGCTAATCCTGTGTCTCTTTCCACGTGTCCCATTCGATGGACAGTTGACGTTTTGGGATTTCTCGTTTTGGAGTTTCACAGATTTCACTCTACTTCTTCCAAATATTTTGATTTGCGAAACTCCGATACTTCCTCATGACTAACCAGTATACATCATGTAATGTCATCAACATGGCTTCATTGTCGCAATGTTACGCAAATATCGTAATAAAGTATAATGTAGGCAAACACACTTCCAAATTCACTATTTGGATGTCAGCCATAATCTTGGTCCAACTATGGATAACCATGATCGATGGAAGGCATTGTCAAACATGGTTAACCATTGTCAACCATATTCAACCATAGTCTATCAGAGTCAACCATGGTCATGCTCAGCCAAGTTCAACCATAAAGAAGTTCATCCATAGTAAACGTCAACCATAGTGAAGGCCTATAGAAGTTAATGATATGGTGAAGGTCTACAGAGTTAACCATGGTCATGGTCAACCATAATTAACCATCTCAACCATAATGAACCTTTCCTTCCCAAAGTCAACAAAAGTATACCAAGTTAAGCATGGTCATGGTCAAACATAGTGAAACATGGTCATTGCTTAAAGTAATGTATTAATGTATTAATACTTTAATAATGTTATTATTGATGTATTAATGTATTAATACTTTAATAGTATGTATTTAATGAATACTTTAATAATGTATTACTAAAATATTATAACTTTTAATGTATGAATTCTTTAAAATTATTTTTTTAATATCAATATTTGCTTGTTTTTATAAATATTAATATTACTATTTTGTAATATTAATAAATTCATTATTAATAAAGTATTTAATGTAACAGTGTATTTAATGTATAAAATAATTAATACTATGCATTATGCTACATTATTAATTGTATTAATATTTTAATAATGCATTCTTAATGTATTAACTAATTAATACTTTAATAATATAAATTAATAAAAAAAAAAAAAAAAAAAAAAATTTTATAAATTAATTAATATATCTTATATTAATATAATGTATAAATTAATTAATATATTACATTATTAATGTATCATTACACAATTAAATTATTAATTTATTAGTGTATTAATATATTTTTTTAGAAACGGTTATAGGTACTATATATATATTATTAGGTGGTCCTTTTAGAATGTTTACAAAATGGTCTTGAATTTCTTCGGGCCAGTCTTTCTAAACCATTCTACTTCTAGACTTTTAAAGAACTAAACTAAGATCCTATTACGCTAACTACAAAGGAACTGGTACATAAAAGTTAATTGAGACTCGAAGTCACTGTTTCGAAGCATCTCTATCTCAACCTGTTTCAATTCTTCCAGCGTTGTTTCAGCTTCCAGCGGTGTTCCAGCGGTGTTTCAGCACTGTTTCAGCACTGTTTCAGCTTCTGGCCAGCACTGTGTTCAGCATTATTTCAGTGACCCAGTTCGACTGCGGGTCATTACATCCTTTCTGTCTTGAAAGTTTTTTTGTTTTTTCCTTTGTGCTGTCTGCCATTCTTTGATTTGAAGAGGGTTTCTTTCCTTCAGGCGAGGTGGACCTTCTTCATCAATTGAGTCAGGGTTTTCTTCATCTTCTAAAATGGCCCAGCTTGAGACCAGGAGTTCAGGCTGAGAAAAACCTGGCATTATGATAGGATCAGATCCTGCTTGGGCATTCCCCTTGGGCTCTTTAGGTGAATGAGGCTGTGGCTCTTGAGTAGAGGACACTTGTTCCGATTTGTGTGGAACAATCTCTGGATCTTCCTTGCTTGAAGAATCGTTAGCCGGATCTATTCTTTGATGCTTAGGGAGAGCTCCGACCCACCATGTAACTTTGCGTTGATTCTTGGGGTTTCTATGTTTCTCAGGAAGCTTCTGACATTTGATGGCTAAGTGCCCTGTTTCAAAGCAATTTCTGCACCTAAACTGCAGATTCTCGTGCAGAAATTGTTTCTGCGTCCATGAATAATTCTTTCCTTGAAGAGTGATTTGCGCTGTGAATCCTTTACTGAAATCCATCTCTACATAGATCTGAGCATAAGTAGTGAAGCCACATTTGGTTTCCGAGCTGCTGCTATGAAACTTACCAAGAGCGTTTCCAATATGGCTAAGAGAGGAGTCACCCCAGAAATGAATAGGTAGACCTGGGAGCCTTACCCACATGGGGGCTGAAGGGATGGAAGCTGAGGAGGGGGTCGAAAGAAGGGGTCCAAAACTGCATAGACAGACCCGACCTACCCCAGAACAAAGGCCCAGAACTGTAGATCAAATATCTATCCTTAGCAGAGGCAAAAGAAATAACGACAGAAGAATCGCTAACACAGGGGCAGACTTTGACGTTCGTGGAGGAGTCTGGCAGTCAAAATTCAGATCACTAGGCAGGCCAGTAGCTGTTAAACCTGCAAAACAGAGCATTATTTCTAAAAAATTCTTCGCGGTCCGCCGCTTCCTGAGGTACAGGGATCATTGGATCCGGGGCTTCACGAACCACGGGAAAAAATCTAGAGGAGCAGCCTTGGACCGCGTCCTTGAAGGAGGACGAAGCTGGTATAAACGGGGCAGCTGAGGACGCGCCTGACGCTGCTTCCGGAGGATGCGGCTGAGCAGAGGAGAGAGGGACTTGGATGGGGGCTGGAGAGGCCGTCCGGGCGTCGAGCAGAGGGACGAAAGGGGGGTGAGCTCTGGAGAGGGCCGAGCTCATGCGAAGAGGCTCGTGGAGCTGCAGAGGAGGCCGTCGCCATCGCTAGGGATTCTTCAACTTCTGTGTATTAATACGCCGCTTCCTGAGGTACAAGGATCACAGGATCCGGGGCTTCTCGAACCACAGGAAAAGAGCCAGAGGAGCGGCCTTGGACCGCGTCCTTGAAGGAGGGCGGAGTTGGAAGGAACGGGGCGACTGAGGATGCGCCTGCCGCGGCTTCCGGAGGATGTGGCTGAGCGGAGGAGGGAGGGGGACCGGACGGGGAGCTGGAGAGGCCGTCCGGGCGTCGAGCAGAGGGACGAGAGGGGGGCGAGCTCTGGAGAGGGCCAAGCCCACACGAAGAGGCGCGCAGAGCTGCAGAGGAGGCCGCCGCCATCGCTAGGGATTCTTCAACTTCTGTGTATTAATATATTAGCAATGTATTAATTAAATAATTAATTTATACGTTACACTATTAATGTATCAATCAACTACATTATAAATTAATGTAACTTAATACTTTAATTTATAGATTACATTTATACATTATTATTATGTATTACATTAATGTAATACATTAATATAATATCAATGTAATAATTAAT
>SNQJ01S0274972.1:0-11491 GCA_010110895.2 Picea sitchensis | reverse complement strand
TAAGAACAATCTATAATTATGGACAGTGAACTCATAAAAACAAGCTATCTTTCAAAATAAATTCTTTATAGTGAACTCTATTCTTAAAACATTTGTTCAAAGATTCATAATTACTACTATTCTACCACATCATTTACACTAGTGTGACTGGAAAAAAAAGTAAAGAGCATCATGCTGATATTCAAATGCGATGGTTATGTATACGGTGGTAGATTATGTCACGATGGCATTTTAATACTACTGATAATTCAAGTGGAATTAATTCAATGCTAATTTCTACAAAGATATGTAGAGTATGAATAAGACAGGCTATGGAAAGATTTTCCATTATGAATATATTAATACATGTTCTTATAATTAATACAGTCTATAAACATTTTGTACAAGAGATTTGAAATCAACTCTTATCCTATCACTCTGATGTTGGAAACATTCTACATAGAGTTAACAATTTATACAGACCTACAGGAAGTAATTGAAAATCGTAACTTGATGAAGTAGATGTAGTTGTTATAAACACTTCCTAAATAACCAATCTGTAAAGTAACCTACAGTTTATAAAACAAGGAAAGAAAGCTTGTATATAATTGCACAGTTAGATGACTATGAACATATATACATTAGTAAAACACAACCTGCATAAGAGATGTTAGATGTCAGAGTATGGACAATTAGATATAGACAACTATGAGTAACCTGTAAGCGATATAAAAATAAATACAACTTCGGCAAGCAACCTGCATACAAAAGAGTTAAATGCAGAAATATGAATATACAACCAATTAACAAGATACCCAAACCACTGGTGCCCCCCCCAGACAGTCGTGGTACTACTCCAACTCAATATACAGTCACAATCTCAACACACCATTCATATTAACACTAGAATTGAGTTTACAGAGCAATTTAGTATAATAGCTATATATATAAAAAATGTGTTGTTTCATCCCGAGAGACTTCCAGTACTTATAGAGTTTCTTGGTACGACCGAGAGGTCGACCACTGAAAGTGTCAACACTCTCCTACAACATAAAAACATTAAGAGCTCAGTAACAAACAACATATTTAAGTAACCTTGCATGCTCAAAATAGAGGTCGAACATAACTGCTCGAATATAAATGTAATGAGTTCCATAAATGGAGAGATCGAGAAGGTACAAAACCCATGTTTCTTATTCGCTAGGAAGAGCCCACTGATATGCCAACCCACAAATGCATTATGCTCCAATGGTCGGATCAAGGGTATGGATCGCGTTTTCAACCAATTTCAAACAAACGAGAAATGTTAATAGATTGCACTCACTCAATTAAAGATAAACCATCATAAAATCATCACAAATAAGAATTACACATACCTTATGTTGATCCATAACAAATTTATGGAAGAAAATTGATAATACCTTTAGAAAGAGCTAATAGAAGCATAAATTGTATAATCTCCATGTGCAAAAAGGGAATTGGACAAAGGAAAAATGGGAAAAACACAAAGTAATCATTTCTCACACACCTAAGAGTTTGAAGGTCCCTCTGCAAAAAAAAAGGGTCGCCAAACATAGCTATACTCATGAAGGAGTAAGCAGATTAGATTTAGAGGCCTCTCCCTCATGTCCTGGAGACTTTTTCCTTCAACTACATCCGTAAACTGCGATTGATAGTATCATCTGATTGACCAAATGTTGTAGATAATTTACCTTTGCTTGAAGGACAATGTTTTCATGGTTCAAGTGACGATCCACAGTTTCACGTTCTGCCAGACGTTGGTTCAACTGAGCATTCTCTTTTTTCAATTGCTCAACAATTGGGAACTGATCAAATTGTTCAATATGGGAAGTCTTAGGCTCCTTAGTGGATGTAGAAGTCATGTCACATTTGGTATAAGGTGTAGGAATCTAAGGAGAGGGTGTAACAATGACCTTTTGAGGAAGACTAGGTATGACAAGCTCAGACTTGATTTCTTTGGCAGGCTCAAATTCTTTTGCAGAATCTTCTCTAAGTTTCTTGTGAGGGCTCTCATGGTCAGAGGAAAAATGAATAAGATCTGAGGTAGTTGGAGGCTTCGTATTGGTCATGCCAATCATTCTTCGAGTGCTCCTACAAAATGATTTCCCTTTAAATTTTTTAGCACCTCGTCTTCTTGTAGGGATTGGAGGAAAATAGTCTTGCAATTTCTTTTGTTTAGAGCCAATAGGATTTGTATATAATGGAGGGTCAACAATAGGCTTGTTGGATTTATTATCAGATAATGAAATATGATGAATTGGAGGGTTTGAGGTTTTAGGAGAGTGAGGGTTAGGTGGAATAACAGTCCTACGATTGATCGACTTCTTGCTTGTTTTAACAGTTAGATGGGGGTTCGAAAACTGATAGAGGAAGTCTTCCCAAGTTTTTCCCTATTTATTTAATTCTAAGATGAAAAGTATTTTAATAAGGCCATGATGAAAGAGGATGTGTTGAGGGTTTTCCACATTTTTTCATACCTTGGAGGACATCTTCTCGATATTTTTTAGAAAATAAAAGGGAAAATTCAAAGGTTTTCTAAACTGAAAATGGGCCAAAAGGCGAAAATGACAGTATTTGAAGACATAGTACTTACCCTCGCATGTAATGAGTCTGGTGATAATGATCAGAGGATTTATTAACTCATATTTAATCCACCCCTTTGAATATCCTTTAGTCTTGGAGAGGTTTTGATATTCAGGCTTAAACACTCGGTTGTAACTCTGTCGTGGAAGTTGATGCTGCTTGAACCATCGGTCCCCAACTTGTGGAAATTTCGTGGCCATAATAATGGACTCTATGGAGATTGGAAAAACCAATGACCCTACACGACCAACCTTTCCATCAAATCCGAGAGTGAATTGAAGGGAAACGTCGTTGTCATTCTCCTACTGACTAGCAAGGAACTGCCCCCAAACCATGCAGAGAAAGACTTCTCGGCAGGCTTCGAACTCTGAAATGGCCAATAGATCAGGATAGGACAAAGGTTCATGACGATTTGGCATGGTTGTAAAGAAATGGATAAGCGAGAGGAAAAATGAACAGAGGATGAGTGATACAGAACATGGTGCTCTGTCTTAATGCAAACGATATGGAAGGGTCAAATCGTGGGTGTATATGACACATATGAGTGCCATACACGGTAATGATTGCACAGGGTTTTAAAATTACTTGGAGGTTAAATTAGATCACATAAAAGATTTGATCAATTTCCAAGTCGAAGACTTGGACATTATGATCATAAAATGAAATCGTAATTTTAATTTTCCCTTTTAACAAGTGTAAAAGATAGATATACCATCGTTAGTAATCTTTAACACATCACTCAACAAATATAATCCCCAAAACTGAAGCATTACCTGAACTGAAGAATTAAAATTGAATTCATATTTGTAGTGTCTTATACAATACCTTATCTGACACTCCATCCGATCCTCCATATGGTACTCCATCTGGTCCTCTATTCAGGTGAAAACTATACAATAGTAAGCGGTCATTCACCTAGATTACTAAGATTGGAATATTCCTGGCAGGCATGGTGAACAAGAGGGTGGATAGGATTGTAACATCCATCTTATTTGCCTTTGTCGTCGAACTGTAACTGTTACAAGAAATATTTGAGTGTAAGTAGTTCTCCCTTTGTTAGGTTCCTAACCCGCACATACGTAGAGAAATATATTCGGATGTAATAAAGGTGAATATTAATAAGGCCTTTCAATAAAATAGAATAAGGCGGATGTAAGAATACCTAATAGAAGCTTCCACTTCTAGAAGGATCTTCCTCTAGATGCTTCTCTTGATAGAAATATTTAGTATAAATAAGGGTCGAGGGTATGAAAACCCTAGCTTGGAGATTATTGTAACAAAGCATTGATTGACTGGAGGTTTCCCCATCGAAGAGGCCCGTGAACATTGCTTTTTGAATCAAAGTTCTATTTTTGTTGTTGTTCTTACATCATTTCTATGTTATTATGGAGATTATGCTGGTTATATTACTGTTATTCTGCCATTTCTAGCATTTTATTTCTGTTCTACATACTTTTTATATCTGGTATATTACAAGTGGTATCAGAGCATTATTTGAGACCTATTCCATTGGATTCATCTTGTCTCCCTTATCACATTCATCCATATCATTTTTTGGCAAAATTTTTGACCCTGCCCGTCCCTTTTCAGTTCACCCATCCTCATGGCCCATACCCGTAGCCAAGACCTGGAAACTCGCTTCAACACCTTGCAATCTGGTCTCCTCGAGACCCAAAAAGAAGTGAAACAACTCAGTGCCAATGTTGTCTCCATCGATACATCCATCAATATAACCATAAATACAACCATGCAGTTCTCAATGGAGGAAGTCAAACAAGAACTGACCACCTAGCTTGAATCTGTCTTTGCATCACTCTGCACCAAACTGAAGATCCCTACAGATGACCCTTTCTTTGACGCACCTCCAAAGCTGAAGATCCCCACAGATGACCTCTTTCTTTGACGCACCTCCAAAGACTGAAGGTGAACATTCCTCCCATTCCTATACCTTTCAACACCATCACTTTCACTGTGACCTATGCTCATGAGTGGATGTGACCAATTTTGATGGATCGGATCCCACCTTAGTTGGTAACCCAAATGGAACATTATTTCTTTATACATTACAGATGACTGGCCAAACTCCAGTATGGTGTTCTCCATCTATAATTAGCAATGTTGGCAATGGTGGTGCAATGGAGAAAACTTCCCGTCAAGGGTAGTATATTGCTTGGACCCAATTTCAGGACTGAGGCCATGAACACTTGGACACCTGACACCAACCATTTTAAGGATTTGACAGTTGAAACAATTAGGAGCAGTAGAAATTTCATCTTCCTTTGAGCGCTTGGATTTTTGAACAGAGGGCATGAATGATGCTTTCGAGAGTGTTTTATCAGTGGCCTCAAGGATGTGATTCTCCGAGCCCATGTCCTCATGGCTCAACCTTCGAGTTGGGTGGAGGATACTAAAAGATAAAGAAGCACAACAAGTTGTATCCTCAAACCGTAAACCCTCCTTTATCCTCACCCTAAACCCATAAATCCCACTTACCCTCTGCCCCATTAAAGATCCAAAATTGACCAGGGATGAAATGGCTGAATACCAACTCAAAGGCCTTGTTATAATTTTCTTTCGAGATGACAAATGTTTCCTGGGCCACAATTGTAAGGAGAAAAATATTTTATGGCCATCTCTAGATATTTCAAAGAGGATGTTGAAACTCCTTTGTTTCTGAGTCACCTGAAATCACTTGCATAACCCCTCCCTTAGACCCTCCTGAAGTGGAACCAACCATTTCCCTCAATTATCTCACTGGCTTCTCCGTCCCCCAAATCCTCAAGTTAATCGGCTACATCAAGCATCCAGTTGTCATCATTCTAGTTGATAGTGGAATCACCCATACTTATTCATCACCACATTTCACAAGAAACTCATTGCTACATCCATGCCGGGCTAAAAATTTCCAAATCATGATTTCCAATGGTGGTTCCATGAAATGGAGGGCTGTGAAATGTGCATCTCCAAATCGGTGGACTACCACCCAAAATCCCATATTTGCTATATCGACATGGGTGATTGTGACATTGTCTTGGGTGCAGACTGGCTAAGGACTCTTTGAGTCCCATTCTCATGGATTTTTAAGGAATTAACCATGCAATTCAAATCCAGGAAGGCCACCAATATAAAATTCCAAGGTATCAATGTTGGTTCACCTGAGGTCATTAGTTCCCATTGCATGGAAAAGCTGCTCAAAAGGTCATTCTGGTGTCATTGTTCAACTCCATGCCATACAAGCAACAAAGATATCGCCGATGCCACAAGACCTCCAAGCCTCTCCCTTTCTAAACATCAAATGGTATTTTTCACTCCCCAGGGAATTCCTCCTTCTTTTGGTTTTCATGATCATTCCATTGCCCTTTTCCTTGGTATCCTTCCTCCCAACATCCGTCCGTATCGCCACCCCTTTCACAAAATGAAATTGGGGCCGGGTCCAGGGAACGCCTTAATGTGGTATGCTATCCAATCTCAGTATGAGCCCTACTGCTCTCCTCCACAGAAGTCATGGTCCTAAAGAAATAAGGTTCTTGGAGAATGTGTCCTAACTTTGTGTTCTCCCTCAACAAACTGACCATTAAAGACAAATTCCCCATTCCTATCATTGATGACCTCCCTGATGAATTGAGTGGCGCCCAATTCTTTACTAAACTTGATCTTCGCCTGGGTTATCACCAGATACGTATGAAACAGGCAGACATTCCTAAGATGGCCTTAAACCCATGAGGGCCACTATGAGTTTTGGTCATGCCCCTTGGCTTGTGTAATGCCCCCTCCATCTTCCAAAGCTCATGAATCATATCTTCCGCCCCTTTATCCGTCATTTTGTCTTAGTTTCTTTGATGATATCCTCATCTATAGCAAACCTGGACATACCATCTTACTCATGTTGATTGAGTTCTCCATCTACTCTCAGCACCAACTTTTCCTGAAACAGTCTAAATGTGTGATTTTGGTGCCTCAGAAGTAGAATAAATAATTTGGCTTCATTTTGTTGGAAAGGATGGCGTCAGGGTGATCCAAAAGATTGAATCTATGCAAGACTGGCTGCACTCAAAGACTCTCAAAATATTGTGTGTGGATTCTGGGTTTAACATGGTATTATCATAAGTTTAGTTAAGAATTATGGAAAGATTGCACACCTCTCACCGCCTCCTAAAAAGAACTCTTTCACTGACTCCAGCTGCTGCTCGCTTTCAAACCTTTGAAGATGGCCATGTGCACCACTCTAGTTCTGGCCCTTCTTGATTTCACAAAGACCTTTGTGTTGGAACGTGATGCCTCAGGAAAGGAATCCATGTTGTCCTTTATGCAAGAGGGTCGACCTTGGCTCTCACCAGCAAGAAACTATCCGAAAGGAATCTAGGCAAACCCATCTTATGAAAAGGAAATGTTGGCTATTATGCATGCCATTTCTCTGTGGCGCCCTTATCTCTTGAGGGCAATCGTTTCCATATTAAGATAGACCCATCAAGCCCTCCTCAAGTACTTTCTATAATACTCATTTCCCCGGAGCAACAAAAATGGTGGACTAAGCTCTTTGGATATGATTATGAGATCATTTACAAGAAAGGAAAAGACAATGTGGTGGTGGGATTTAATCTCGTCCCGAAAATATGAAGAAGAAGGGATCCTCTTTTTCTTTCCTCATTGTACCTAGATTGGTTCAAGCTGTTCCTCACCAGGAATGCCATAAGATCCCAAAGTTTTCATCTGATCCAACAATTGCAGACCAATGCTCTAACTCCCCCAAGGTACTCCTGGCTCCAGGATGATTTTTGATACAAAGGCCATTTGTATTTGGCAACAATCAAAGCTTAAATCCACTATAATTTTCTGAGCTTCATGCTACACCCATAGCGTGGGGCACCCGGGTTCACCAAACCTATGATAGGGCTCTCAAACGCTCTTTCTGGGATGGTATGAAATAGGACATCCGTAATTTTGTCACTAAATGTGATGTGTGTCAATGCAAACAGGGAGAAACAGTCAAATCTCTTTGGCACACTACAAACACCTGATTCCACTCATATTTTGAAGGATATATCTATGGAATTTATTACCATCTTACCCAAATTGAGAAATGGGGCACTAGTCATAATGGTGGTTGTGGATCGCCCTTCCAAGTATGCTCATTTCAAGGCTTTTCAACACACATTTACTGCATCCATGGTGGCTCAAATTTTCATGGATCATCAGGTCTTCAGGCTTCATGGCATGCCACACCCCATTGTTTCTGATCATGACCCAACTTCTCACAAAGCAATTTTGGCAAGAATTGTTCAAGCTACAGGGCACCCAATTGCATCTCAACACAACTTATCATCCCCAGACTGATGGTCAAACAAAAGTTGTCAACAAGTGTTTGAAACATATTTGAGGTGTTTTTCCTAAAAAAGAAAAAATCAGTGAGCTCAATGGTTACCTCTTAGCTAAATGGTGGTACACAACACCTTCCTACCATACCAACTACAATGCATGACTCCTTTTAGTAGAAGTGGTATATGGACATAAGCTACCTTCATTTCTCTCATACTTACTTGGTAGGTAAATTTTGAAGGTCCAGGTGGTTGACCAAACACTTACAGTTCAATAGATTCCTATCCTCTCAAAGAGAACTTGGTCATGGTACAAAATCGCATGAAAAAACAAGTAGATCAGGGTCGCTTTGAACATCAATTTTGCAGAAGGGGATCAGGTGTTTCATGCTGGAACCACAAGCAAACTTCCCTTCAAGGCCGAGCATTGTCAAAATCTAGCTGCCTAAATTTTATGGTCCTTATACAGTTCTCAAGCATGTGGGACAAGTCGCTCATCAGTTAGCTGTGCCCAGTCATTCAAAGCTACATCCCATTTTCGTGTTTCATGCTTAAAGAAGTGATTGGAACTAGGTGCCAAATTCAAACTAACCTTCCTGAGTTAGTTGAAGAAGGATCCATTTACAAATCAGGAAGCAGTTTTGGACCAGCATGAGTGTCTCCTGCGTCAGAGAACCATCAAGGAAGTGCTAGTCCATGGAAATATACAACTCCAGTTGATGCCACTGGGAACCAGCTACCATTCTGCAATAGTTTCCACATCTCAAGCTTTCAGGACAAGAAGCTGTTTTTAAGGGGCGGACAGTTAGGGTCCTAACCCGCACATAGGTAGAGAAATATATTGATGTAATAAAGAATAATATTAATAAGGCCTTTCAATAAAATAGAAAAGGTGATGTAAGAAGATTTAATGGAAGCTTCCGCTTCTAGAAGATCTTCCTCTAGATGCTTATCTTATAGACATTTAGTATAAATAAGGGTCGAGGGTAAGAAAACCCTATCTTGGATATTATTATTGTAATAGAGTTTTGCTCGATTGGAGGTTGCCCCCGAAGAGGCCCGTGAACATTTCTTCTGAATCAAAGTGTTATTTATGTTGTTGTTCTTATATCATTTATGTGTTATTAAGTGGAGATTATGCTGGTTATATTACTGTTATTCCCGCCATTTCTAGCATTTTATTTATGTTCTGCATACTTTTATATATGGTATATTACACCCTTGTATTAGACATAAACCTAGGCCACAAAAAACTGTAAAGTATGATGTACAACATGCTTATTAATTATACACACAAAATTATGCCAACAATATAAGGTTTATCATTCCAATATAAACGATTGCTGACATAATAGCCTGAGATATTGTAAAAAGATAGTATGACAAAATTTTGATAGAAATCATACTTCCCCCTCTCATGGGCTTGCTATACAAATGTGCAGTATTTAGTGTTTTTTAGCCTGTGGTGCCCTCCCACTCAGGCATTGTGACACTTCACAATCAAGGATATAGGAAACTGGTCAATCCTTCCAATTGCCTAATATTTATAGTTTCCAAGTTTATAGATAAATTTCACACATTAGCCTGACAAGATGGTTAAAAAAATGTATTCCACATGTAGGACAAAACATCCCACATATAGTTAAGAGAGTCTTAAGATTATCTTTAAGTTAGTTTCCAATGGAAGATTAATGTATTTCATTTACCTTCGCTTAACTATGCATACTTCTTTTCAGTCCTACCTAAAAGTCATGCTCTACATTAGGACAAGTTTTAAGATCAGAAATTGATCTTCATTGGTTGTTTGTAAAATCATCACCCTCTCTAGGTAGAATGCCCTGCTGCCAGCGAGAGCCTGTTTAGTACTCCGACGAGTTTACCTTAGTCATACCATAGGTCGATACCTGCTTCCAACAGACCTGTTTAGTATCCCAATGGGTTAGCCTCTTACACCCCTTTTTACAACAGAGACTGGTCCTTACCACCATCTTTAATATTTGTATATGAATGTTTTTTTTTGCAAGGAGATGGGGAGGCAACTCTGAAAATATTTTTATGGACTGGGATGGTATTTGAGTTGGAGGATGATTCTTGTTTATGCATTTTTTATATATTGTCCTGATGTAAGGGATACTTAAGTGGGCATAGCCAATCTGAATATATGGTCCAGTCAATCATTTTTAATGTGTGGTGTATGAAAATCATTGGAAAATAACAGAAAGGTATCTATATTACCTACTCACTTTCTTCCATTTGAAGTTATATTGATGTTTCCATGGTTAACTTCTAATTAAGTTAGACCTTCTTGCTAATCTTTTATAAAACTCACCTACTCAGAGCTCTGGATGGATTGTACTAGTAACCTCTAGGTTTTATAAAATAAAATGTCGCTTCCTTATGTCTTCTAGTGGTGGACGTTATGAGCAACTTCCATGAAAGATGCTTTGAGATAAATGAAGATAGAAATCTTGTAAACATACTAAAAATGGCTAATTTAGCAGTGCAAAACAATTTTAATCATAATAAAAATATTCCTTATTCAATTGGTGCTTAAGTAGATGACATAATTTAAATATAACAACATTTTATTTTGAAGTAAAATACTTCCTTTTTGTCTCCTTCTTTGAAATTGTCCACTTGTTTTAAAAGAATACATGCAAAAATTCCTAAAACTGTTTGTCAAGAACCACACCAGAAATATTTATGTATGTACAAAATAAAATCAACTATTTCAAGAACAGGGAGAAGGATAAGAAAATTCCCCATCCACCAAGGCCAGTGCCTTGTCGACTAACATGATTTGTATAAAGTCTTCTTTTAGAAATGGGCATGTGGTAAAGTTTAAGTTTATGTCCATTTACTACAAAAAGACTTGTCCATCATCAATTTTTTTATCTTCACAACCCCATTATCAAACACGACAACCAATTCATAAGGACCCAACCATCAAGTGGTAAGTTTGCCTTTAAAAGTTTTAATCCTTGAATAAAACAATAGAGCCCAATATCCAGGTTGAAATTGCTTCTTTTTAATGAATTTATCATGCCATTTGCTTCTTTGGTTTTGAACTAAGATTGTCTGTTGGATAACATCCTGTCTAATTTCATCCAATTCGTTCAATTGTAGGACTCGTTGTTTTTGTGCCTCATATAAATCTAATCCCAATTGTGCAGCAATACGAAAGCTTCTTACTTGGAATTCAATAGGTAAGAGTAATTGTTTTCCATAAACCAGTTCATATGGGGTATGTCCAGTGGTGTTTCTCCATGTGGTGTGATATGCCCTTAAATCCTCTGGAAGTCTATTATCCCAATATCTATGGTGTAGTTGGACAGTTTTAGTCAAGATAGTTAATACTTTTTTTGTTGATTCCGCTTGGCCATTAACTTGTGGGTGGTATGGAGAGGACTTACGATGCTTTATCCCATACTTTTATGTTAATTCCTTCATCAGATTAGAAGTAAATTGTGTACCCTGGTCCATGACAATCTCACGAGGAACACCGAAGTGAGTAAAAATATCTTCATAAATAAACTCAAGAACAAATTTTTCAGTAGCCCTAAACAAGACTTTTTCCTCTACCCACTTAGTGA
>SNQJ01S0274971.1:0-11492 GCA_010110895.2 Picea sitchensis | reverse complement strand
AGTAGAAGAAATTTCAAAATATCCACTTAGACATGGATGGGTATTTCTAGTTATATCAGTAGAAACTCAAGTGCTTGTCCTTGAGAAGGGGCAGACCCCGTAGAAAAGAGCACTGCATGCAAAACAAACATGGACTACTTATACTCTATGAAACATGACACGTCCATTTTGGGCTTCGTATCATGAATCCTGCATGGGGACACGAAAACATGATGATTCGTGTCCGACACGAATCTCTCACGTGTCCCAATTTACTACCAATATTTTTTCTACTCTTAGATTGCAGGGGAAAAGAGGAGTCGGGACTGCTCCGAGAAAACAGAGTTTATCTCTTCAAAAACATCCAGGAATATTTATTCAGCTACCCATGCATCTATCAAAAGGACAGAACCCAAATTTCTAAAAGAATACCTAGCTGGCTCCTATGTTTAAAGTGGGTTATATGGTAACAGATCTCAATCTCAACCGTGCTATATCAACTCTAACCTACAGCTAATGGAACCAACATTTTTTCCACTCTTAGATTGCGAGGGACATAGAGTTGGACTTAGGCTGGGGTCACGCCATGCACCTTAAATGTGGGCTATCCTTCTGTAATAAGCAGCGAGTGATTACATATATACTTCTTTATCACCTGCAGATGAAAAGGGGTAGCTTCTCACAGAAAATATAAATAGAACACATTTCTGGAGGCCAATTCTAGCCCTCGGTGGAATAGAACTGTGAATGGTCCCTACTTCTAAGGAGTTGTAGGTGGTTTCTAGAAGGATAATTAGCCAAAACATGAAATGTGTATATTTGGCAGCCTGACATCTTCCAAGATGTCAGGCTGCCAAATACACATTTTTTCATGTTTTGGCTAATTATTTTCCAGAAACCACCTACAACTCCTCAAGGATAATTTTATTAATGTTCAACAGACCACAAAAGTAGGTCAATGGGACTAAAAGATACATCCAGTGTGGATAAAATGTGGGAGTGCTAAAGCCTCTGTTACAATGTATAATGAATCATGATTTATCATTTATGTTACATGTTTAAAGTTGTGTATCATGTAAATCTTCTAGTTTCTAACAAAATATGAATCTTTATGTCTAAATTTCATTTTTGTATGTGTAATTTTCAAAAAAATTTCATATATATATATATATAAACGTGTCCTACGTGTCCTGTTTTCGGGGTCAAATTTTCACGTGTCGGATACTCATATTTCTGTGTCCTCTGTGTCCCGTATCATCGGTGACTTAGCTTATACTTTTCATGTCGTGACTCATAATGGTGAATTTTAACTTATATTGTGTTATACTAATTGCATGCTAAGAGAATGGTAGTTTCCACCTCGCCACTCCCAGCAAAGGAAGGTCTTTAAATAACTTACTCTGTAGTCAACAGCAGAAGGAAGGGGATGTTATGGACACCATGGAAGCAGAGTGAGTGATTGATTCTCTTTCTGCTCCTCCTGTAGTATTTGTTTCAAAGGCCTTGCTATATTAATCATGATCATCTTCAATTTCAATTTAATTCATTCAACATCTACTGCCAAGGAAAACACTCTGCATTTGGACAAGCAAATATAGCTAGAAAGCCATCGTAAAGACAGTCTCTCATCCTTGTAATTGTTGATGCCAACGAGTATGAACAGCAGGCTGTTTTAAAACATCTCAGCATTTGTTATACTGCTCAAATAGTCTGGAAAATTATGCTTCAGTTCATAAGAGTAATAATTATTCATTCAAAAACTGATCCAGGGTACAGTTTCTCTATGCCGCAGGAATGTTCTTCCATAGCATAGCTTCTCTCTCCAGTTGTGAGAAAGACAGTATATAAGGCATTCCCCACACCAAAATGATTACCAAAATGATTTGCCAATCTGGATGCTGGCTTTGGGGTGCAAGTCTTTGGCTTGATGTGATAATATCCTCCCTCACTCTGTTACTAACATTGCCAACAGTTTTGGTTTCATGTTTTGTGGGCCTTCTTTGGTTTGTGTTTTTTTATGTCTGTGATGTATATAATAATTGAAATACTTAATATTACATCGGTATATGCCCGATGGAAACTATATCCATATTAATCCTCACCTTCTCTCTCATCATGCCAGCTCCCAAATTGTGCAGAAATAAACAAACAAACTTATGTTGAACTTTGTAAGAAAGTTCAACGGGTAACGAATAAAATTTACCCCCGCCTTATTTGATCACGATTCAAGAATGCACTTTCCTGTTCATGTGCAGCACAGCTAAACTTAAATTCAGTATCATTCCCACTCGGACTGTCACAATTGCCATTCTAATGCTACTACAAGTTCTGATGTGCTCTGTAGAAATGTTAATAATAAGTATGCCCGTTTAACTAACAATGTGGAGTGTAGACCAATTTAAATTCAAATCTGGTATCGTTGCCACTCGGACTTTCATTTCTGTCATTCTACTGATACTACAAGTTCTGATGTGCTCTGTAGAATATGCCTATTTAACAAATAACGTGGAGTGTAGACCAATTTCAAAACATAACTAAGCTAAATTCCCGTTACGACGACTTGCATTACATTACAGGCAGGTACATCGTAAAAAGGTTTTCCCGGAACATTTAACTCTATGGGAAGGGACGTCAGTCGGTGCAGGGCTACAAACGCCCTAACAAACTAAATGGTACAACAATTTCACTAAATGACTGAAATGTATGTTTTACACTGTGGAGAGACATGACATCAAAGCAGAGTCTAAAAGGAAATCTCTCTCTCACACACACAGTATTGTTACCTGCATAGGAAAAGGGAAAATCTCCGTATGTCGGCAGGTTTCCATAATACCAAACTCTGCAAATTTATCGTATAATGACATTCTCGTAGTCATCCGATGATCCACTTGCCTGTGTCTGTGCCTTTGAGGGTGAGAAGCAAATTCCTGAGGCCCAGGCCAGTAGAGAACTGAAATTTTGCGAACAGACATCATTCAATCTGCCTGCAGTGCCGTGCATTCATTAGATTGGATAGTTGAATATTGGTGCACCAAAT
This sequence comes from Picea sitchensis, assembly GCA_010110895.2. Classification (NCBI taxonomy): domain Eukaryota; kingdom Viridiplantae; phylum Streptophyta; class Pinopsida; order Pinales; family Pinaceae; genus Picea; species Picea sitchensis. Next base: position 8,476 of record SNQJ01S0274971.1, on the reverse strand, counting down.
AATAACTGACAACACAAATTCTCGACATCAAACCCTCCCTGCAACTTCCTCCATCCTTCAACTTATATGCTTGGTAAAAAATCTAGATCGTACCTGGCAAATAATTTGCTTTGCTACTGACCCACCCGGCACAATAGAAGGAATGTGACCAAACATGCGAGAGAGAGCAAGCGAGAAAAGCAGCATGCCAGTAAACAGAGTGTTTATGTCCTAGAAGTACAAATGTTAAGGCTTATCCGAATTAATTTTGAAAGGGCTTTTTTAAGAAAGCATTAAACTAGCTTAGAAGGCAAATTTTAAATTTTATATAATATTATAAACATGTTACGGAAGGCACGTTGTAACACTTTTGGTAATCCGGTAATCCTCGCTAATTTTAAATCTGCGAAATGAATATAATGAAATTTTCTATCGTGGGGACAAGCAGGTTTGGAATTTCAAAACTAAGTATCCCATCAAATATCAAATTTGATGGTTTCGATTACTATTACAAGTTTTGAAATTTTCAACAAAGTTTGATAACAGTTTTGTCAAATTGTTGAGTATATTTTAGGGACAAATTGTATGTTTATTCATGAACAATTTGTCCATCAAATCCTCACTTCTAGTTGTGTCTCCCAAGTCCCTCACTTCTAAATAAAGTAAATAGAACTAATATGATATGTTTTATATCTTGAGAATAATGATATTCTTATATATCATATTTATTTAATATATAATGCTTTGAACAATGGTGAAGGTTTGGGACAACTAACCAGTGTAAGGATTTTAAGGTTAGACTGAGTGTATAGGAGTAAATATGTAGATTAGAAACAAAGAATCACAAGCACAATAACTATATACATGCTAATAACATTAGACATATTTTGTAATAACAATAGACATACTTTTTGAGTTTGTGATGTGAACACTGTTGAGACAATGTTTAAGTATCATCAACAACATACAAGTGTAAAAATTACATTTATGGGTTTCAAGATACTTACAAAAGATCAATTATAATTGCTAAATGTTTGGATATAGTTTAGCTTTTAGTTGAATAGTTGACCATATTGAGAGGTTAAATGTCAATGTCAATGTCAAAGATTGATAAGGTAAGTTTATCGTTGTCAAATATCGAACTTCAATAGGTGAAGGTCGAGTTGGATGTCAAAGTAGACCAAGGCTGGGCCAATGGTTCATCAATAGTACAATTATGAACTACAAAGTCAATGTCAATCCTTGGGTTGAATCATTCATCCCCATTTAAAGAGCAATGGGCCTAAATTGTGTCTTGGCACAATTGCTCCAAAGTATAACACTTTAACTCATGGGGAAAGTGTCCAAAATAAACAACTCAAAACAAAAGGATGTAGCCAAAGGGGTATTTTTGGGTCGATGAAAGTGGGGAACTATTAATATCCCCACTAGGGATCAAGTCTCCCCAATGACATTTTTGTGTTTGTGTTAGTGCTTGTACTCACATTTATGAATAGAGCTAGGTATGAATCCTAGCAATTTTTGCGAGATTGAATCCCCCTTACCTATAGCTAGTTAGTCGAAGGTTTGTGAGTCAAATTTTACAATTGAGTCAAGATCTATAACATCAAATTGGATCCTTATAGGGAACATACCATTAGTGGTCACAAAGTAGTGAATGGAAGCCATCAAAAAAACAAAAATAAACAAAAGGATGTATGCTTGTCGAGTGTGCTTACTTTATCGTATAGTGATAGACTCAATGGGTGAAGATGCTAAGTGCTTATTCTAAGTCAAATTTCAACGCATACGGGAACAGATTGAAAAAATTTCAACATTAGCCCCATTCACTGCTCACTGTGCAGGTTCGGTGGAAGATATTTGTGATGGGTGTATTGGAAGTTTCATGTCAAATTTCAAGATAGTTTTGACAACGATTCTATAGAAGGGGACGTCGAATGATGACAATGAGACGTGCATGATGAACGTTGATGCAAATGTGGATGATCTCAAAGATTATGTGGGGACATCATGCATCCTTGAGTCTTGAAACCCTCCCATACCGTCAAGGCATGTATCTAGTCTAACCATGTCAAATTTCGACACATACAGGCACATATTGAAGAAATTTCAACGTTGGCCCCATTCACTACTCACTATGCAGGGTCGGTGCATGACATTTGTGGTGGGTGAATTGGAAGTTCCATGACATTTCAAGAGAGTTCCAACAAAAATTGTACATATGACAATGAGACATTCATTATGAATGTTGATGAAAACATGGATGATCTCAAAGATTATGTGGGGACATCAGACATCCTTGAGTCTTGAAACCCTCCCATACCATCAATGAATGTGTCTAGTCTAACCATGTCAAATTTTGATGCATATAGGCACAAACTAAAGAAATTTCAACATTGGACCCATTCACTGCTCATTGTGAGGGGTTGGTGGAAGACAATATTTGTGATGGGTGTATTGGAAGTTCCATGGCATTTCAAGAGATCGGTTCCAACAAAGATTCTACATATGGAAATGATGGATGATGACAATGAGACATGGACGACCTCAATGATTATGTGTAGGGTCAATGGATGTCATTAATCCCTTGACCATATATAATCCCTAATCAATTAACCATTAAAGTACCTAACCCTTAAGCCCCAAATCCATTAGCCATTGACCTTTAATCCCTTAAATCGTAATCCTTAATCCCTATTGGGTATGTGTTATATTCTTTGCATGAGTAGTAATGTCTGTGTTGTGTTAAGCACACAAGGGGGCGAAAGTTGCGGGGGTTTGGGGGCAGCGCCCCCGAGAAAAAAAAAATTGCCTTGGGAAATGTGTTGTATTTTTGCCTAGTTTTTCGTGCGACCTCGATTTTCATGTCCATTGTTGGGTAGTTTTTCGGCACATGGTTTTTGTCGATGGTTTTCTATTTTTGGTTAAGGAATTAGGGTTGTTGACTAATCCAGGTCATTGGGTTAGGGTTTTGGATGCCACTGGCTCCTATATGTATATTGTATTGTAAACAATGTATCACTATGAATGAATATAGAATATGATGGTTTTCTTGGTTTGGGTTTCCAGGGGAAAAATCTCTGTGTAATGTTTGTATTTGCCATTGTATCTTTTTTTGTTCTTTTACTGAAAATTTGTTTACAGTAAATATTGTAATAGGTTAAAATCTACAATCCCTTAACCCTTAATCCCTAGACCTCAAATCCCTAAATCACCTAATCCCCAAAGTCCCTATCCACTTAACCCCCAAAAACTCAACAAAATTACTATTTAGGCACATTAGAAGTTAAATTGGAAGCCAAACTAGAAGCTAAAAAGGAAGCTAATCTGAAATCTAAACTGGAAGCTAAACTGGGAGCTAAATTGGGAGCTAAAGTAGGCGCTAATCTGGGCACTAAACTAGGCATTATTAGCGCCCGGTTTAGCACCCACTTGTTTGCTCGGCGCAAATAGCACCATAAATAGTGCCCTCCCGATAAATAGCATCGACTTTAGCAAAAAAGTGGATAAAAATACATTAAAACAACCAGTGGAAGGAAAAAAGGGAGCTAAAAAGGGAGCCAATCACAGGGATTTGTTATAGTGTTGATGTTGCTCATCAGGGATCTGGAAGGTTAGTCGACCCATCACATCTTTAAATCTCTTGTCATAATCCCACATTGTCTAGTTCTGCACTTGCTTAATTTCCTTCAGTTATGTAATATATTGAGATTCAGATTTCGGCTTCCAAAATTCCTTTAGCAATGCTTGTCTAATTTCTGCTAAGGTTCTTGACTGTATGGTCAGTGTAGTTGTCTGAAAGTTGATATACCACAGTAGTGCTCTTCCCTTGAACGTCGTGGCCAACTGCGCAATTTTCGTCACTTTGTCTTGGACATTCTTCACAATCCATATTATGGCACATAGAAACAGGTGTTGTTCAGGGTCCTCCGACCCTCTTCCCTGAAACTCAGGCATTCTCAACGTATGATCTACCCCTACCATTGTATTCGGTGTTGTACTTGCCTTTGGTGATGTTGATTGGCTCTAGTTTGGTGTTATGTTCCCTCTATTTTGACTATTACTCTGACTTCCTCCACTTATTACAATTTCTCTTGAACAAGCATCTGACGCACATGGGGTCATGGGTTCGATGCATATTTTGATCTGAGATGGACTTCCTTCTTTTGTTGGGTAGTACTGAGGATATATTTCTTTCCCTTTCATTTCTTTGTACTGTGTGATCTGAAGTCCTACACAAGAGTCACTTCCCTCGAATTAATTTTGCTGCTCTCCTTTTCCAGCCACAGTCTCCTTCTTGTTGTATTTAAACCTTTTCCCTCAACACAGTACTCCAATCTCTCCTTCTGAGTCAGTATCTTCTCTCGGCATCCTCATCCCATCTACTCATCCTTCCCACTCTCAGACCTTCCTCCAGTCATCCCCCAGTTTCCCTATGTGCACGAAGGTGCTTAGTTATCAAACTCCATCGTCATGACATTAGTAGCATCTTTATACAAGTAGATAATGCATTCAAATATCTTCCGCACGGACCTTTGAAAAATTCCCTCTCCACGACACTATAAGACTGGGTACAATCTACTGCAAATATTGTAATATAACGCCCCAGTATATTGTTCAACCAAAAATCTATTGTGTGTGAAACCTTATTACTTACCGTATTGAGTTGTCTAATTAGTTCGGGAGTCAAGTTTCTTGGGGCTTCAGCTCTGTATCTCCCAACGTTCTCCACTAACCATCCTAACCATTCAACCAATATAATTAGAAATTCACCAAAGAAAATTTCATGAAGATCTGTGAACACATACCTTTATAACCATTGTTCATTGTTGAAACTAGGGTTTCTAGTATTTTCTTTGGAAAAGTCTCGCTGCTTTCTTTCCAACCATTCTTCAATTTCTTCTCTGTTCGGACTCCAAAAATTCCCCTCATTTACAATTCTCGGTCCCAGAAACAGAACCATTTGTTGGCACGCAGGGGGCAGACCCAGAGTTAATCAGTCAAATACCAATAAAACCCTTAGATACCGGCCCTTCCGGCATCACCTGCATAGCAGGTGAAGTCTCACCCTAGGCATCTAGAGGGGCTACAGGAACCGATGTTCTGCAATGCTAAGGGGAAGTGTGACATCATTCAGATGCTTTGCTTACATGCGCAGTTCTCATAGTTAACAATTACTTTATTATGAAACATAATCTATGCGCAACATTTCAATATCATATAATGTCCATTCATTCAGCATAAACCAAAAAACAACATAAATTGCAACCACATTAGAACACACAAATTTACATGGTTCACCCAACTTGGGCTACGTCCACAACGACTCTTATATTATTCATTAATATCTTTCTTACAACTGCACACTGTGCTTACAAAATATGCAACAATAATATCATCCAAACCTGCCTAGCTATTCTATTGTAGTGCGAGTTCACTCCTCAGTCATACTACATATTTCTTTCTTCGCTCGACTTCCTTACCAAAAGGAATTCACAACTTACTTGTACCATCACGTACTCATACTCAACATCCCCTTTTATTATTTCCTTCCTTACATATTTATACATATCACTAGGTCTAGGCCCATTACAAAAGTAGGCAACATATCCCTCAAAACCCATTACAAAAGTGGACAACATGTCCCCCAAAACCTGTTAAAAAAGTGGAAAAAATGTACACAAATCCTATGGTTTATATCCATTTTCCACCTTCTACATGTTGTTCCATCATGCATCCTTTTATCATGATCCTTGGGATCCACTATGTCGCGCATCCTGGTCCATCTTCTAATTTCCTTTTTCTCTTCGACTTCCTTGGTGGCACAGATCCCAAAACTGATCCAAAATGCCTCTCCAACACCTGGTAAAGGCATAAATAGTGAGTAGACTCAGTGAAGGCATAAGCAGTGAGTAGACCTAGTGAAGGAAAAAGTAGTGAGCAAACATGGTGAAGGCAAAAGTACCAAGCAGACTCGGTGAAGGTTGGTGAAACTCACAAAGAGATTGGTGTCTCTTGCTAAGTTGGTGCTTGGCGGTGGGGATTGGTGTCTATGAATATCTATAAGAGTAGTTTAGTGTCACTTAAACAAAGAGATTGGAGTCTCTTTCTAAGTTGGTGCTTAGCGGTGGGGATTGGTGTCTACGAAGATCTCTAAGAGTAGGTTGGGCCTACCAAGATTTGTGCCAGTGGGGATTGGTGTCTTTAGTAGTTTAGTGCCTACAAATATTTGTAACAATAGGTTGGTACCTATAAAGAATTATAAAGAGATGTTTTATGGTTTTCTCTCAAAAGGGTTTCCACGTAAATACTATGTTCCATGTTCTGTAGTCAATATATCTCATATGTGATTGTTTTCTTATGGTTGATAATTATTTGAAAAAGTAAAAAATTGTCTTATATTGATTCACCGCCCCCTCTCAATATAAGTGTGTGTTCAATAGTACCTAGTACAATCGGGCAAGAGTGAATAGAGGATATTATGTCGAACACTCATAGAATCGATCAATTAGGGGTCAATGGTGTAAATATAGTTTCAATAGTGAGGAATGCCATTGATGGCTACAAGTTCCAAGGTACTATCTAGTTTCTAGATCCACTTCCTAGATAATGAGTTGCTATTGATAGGAAGATATCTATCGAAGGGGGACCTTAATGTATTCCCCATCAATCAACATGGAACAACCACCAAGATATTTTGTGAAGATAAGTGATCACCAAGTACAAATGACACGGGGATGGATGACATGAAAGGTCAACAAGAATATAGAATGGCTAAAACATGATTAAATTCCCTTGAACATATAGAACAACACAAATATTGTTGAAATATTGTAACTGCAAAGAGTATTCTATTTATTATTGAGTTATTATTCATCAAATCAATCCCCTTTTGTGGATTGATCATGTCGGGATTTGTACTTGACCAAATCCCCTTTTGTGGATTGGTCAAACCCTAATTATATTATGCAAATTAAGAAGTCGCCCCCCCAGGCCTAATTAAAGTGGTTTTAACCACTAAGAAGAGAATTCGGCCCTGCCCAATGAAGAAATGCCTGCCAGCTAGTATAAATAAAGGAGGCTAGCGCCTCATTATCTCACTCTCTCATCAAGTGCACAAGTTTGGTAGCTACAATTGGGAGAAGAAGGAAGAGAGAGGTGCATTACTCAATGTTGGATATTCTCTAGTGTTTTGGTTTGTTGTCTTGGCAACGCATTGGCTATCTATATTAAAGAATTTTTTGTTGGGTTTTCTCCCCCATGAGGGTTTCCCAGAATAAATGTTGTGTATCTTATGATTGTGTTTCTCTCAGTGATCCTACCTATGCTATTGTTATCTAGTAAATTGAAAAGAAACCTAATAATATCTCTAAACATAACAAATATGACTTGGTAGCATTGAATCAAAATCACCAACGACATAATGCAACAACACATGAGGCACTGGAGCACTCTTCATAGTGACTAGAAGAGTAACCAGTTAGAGGAGTAGACAACTCGTAATCATGGTACAACTCCTAATGCAAGCTATATCCAAACTACAAGATAATGATGAAAATCGGTTCCATGTTCAAGGGAGACAACAATTGACGACTTCCACTAAGTTGAATAAAGATCAATATTATTTCCCCACCCTCTTTTTTTATATTTTTATATTTTTTGTGTCTTTTTCATGTTTTTACAAGCACGAAAAGAGATAAAAGTATGCTACAATGGAGAAACTAAGTGTCTAAATAAAATGCAACTATGTTCCCAATGCATGGAACAAACCTATGCAAATAAAATGCAACTATGTTCCCAATGCATGGAACAAACCTATGCAAATAAAATGCAACTATGTTCCCAATGCATGGAACAAACCTATGCAAATAAAATGCAAAAAAGCTGATGGGAAAGTGATTTCCACTCATAATGGTTTTATCCAATTGTAGAAGTCACAAAACAAAGGAAAATCATTGAAAATGGAAAGAGGTCAAGAGTTATTGCAATGGTGGCAAGAAAGATAAAGTGAACAACAACATAGTAGATGCACCAAGACATAAGTAGAAATAGGAATATGTAACTATAAACAAAAAAAAAATGATGGTGGGAACCTCTTCAGGACATGGCCAAAAAAAGATTAAGAGAGAAGAATGAGGTCTCAACCTTTAGTCATGGATAGGATAAATGTGGGTTCCTGAACCTACAAATTATTGCAACATGGGTTTCAAATGGAAAAGGGAATGCTAACTAGGGTATCCCATGAAGGGTAGGCATTGCCACACAAGTCACAATGTACAATAAAGAGAAAGGCTAATGTCACAACTTGGCAAGGATGAGCCTAAGGAATAATGCTGGAAAAAGTGATGGTTAATAATGAAATATGGAATGCAAGGAAAAACCTATCACTATATGCCATTTTATAATATAGACCTCACAGTTCAATGAAGATCGCAAAAAATTACTAAAGAAAATGTTTAGAGAGTCCTATATAAATGATCAACAACATTAGTCCAAA
>SNQJ01S0274970.1:0-10381 GCA_010110895.2 Picea sitchensis | reverse complement strand
TTACAAATGGATGAATAGATGAATAGCATCATGAAAAAATTGGGAGCAATCTAAAAGAAAATAATGATAGTCCTTGAGCAGCATTTGTATAATATTGGCACGCTCTTGAAGGAAGCTAAAGGGAAACATAACTAAAACATATCTAGTGCATCATTGAAACAACATGGTTAGAAGAGGACTATAGTTTAAAGTATCATGGAAAAACTAAAACATGTATCAACTATCTAAGGAAGCACTACATCAAAAGATACTATTACCAATTTAATTGTGTTTCTAAGAAGGTAGAAGTTGAAGTTGGTTACTACAGAATCAAATGACTATGATAGAAGCATTAATGTGACATATGTTGAGAAAGGGGGAGATATAAACAATAAAACAAAGTCCAACACAAATGGCTCAAAAACAGGAAAAGCATCACCTCAGGAGGAGCATCACCTCAGGGGGAGAAGAGAAATATTCACTTTATCATCGTTGTCAAAGGGGGAGAGATAAAGAGTAAAACAAAGTCAGCTCAAAGAACTCAAAATACAGAATACATTCACAAGGGGAGTAAGATTGTTTTCTTAGGTTGTCATCAATAACAAAGGGGGAGATTGTTGACAATTTGGTTGTCATTGATGTCAACCTTGATATATAGGTGAAGTATCATCAATTTATTGGTTTGAGAAGCATTGTCAATACTGGACATAATGTTATGAAGATGACTTGAATGTCAAGCATTGTTAATATTGGACATAATGTTATGAAGTTGAATTGAATATCAATAGAAATATAATATTGACTAATATATTGTATGAGCTTGATTCATTCATCCTATATTGTATCAGGTTGATGAAATCACCCTAATGGAAATATGGTTTATGGTGGATTGTGTCATTGACATTCATGCACAAAAAGAAATTGTGAAGAAAATGTCTAGATAAAAAGGATAAATGGTGAATCCAATATGGATGCATACAAATCACAAATAAGAATGTTGAACACGGTGTTATAGTGTTGGCATTGATGTCAAATAATATTAGTATGGGCATCAGTATAGTCACAGAGTCAATAACTGTGGTATAAAAATCTCAACAAGAAGTTAAAGTTGAAAAAGTCAAAGGTCGAAGTCAAATAAATCGGGGGTCGAAATCAAAGAGGTCGAAAAAGTCAAAGGTCGAAGTTGGATAAGTAGAAGAAGTCAAAATTGAAGTTGAAGTCGAAGCCATTGGGATAACCAAATTTGAATGACACAAGTCGGTTCTCTTTTAAGTTGAGTCAGTCCAAGTAGAAGTGAAGTAAATTACCCTGAAATTCGAAGTCGAAAGAAAATTGAGTTGGGAAATTCAAGTCGTCCAAATCAATTCGGGACGACCAAAGTCGAATCTCTCAATTTGGTTTTCTTCTTAGTCAAGTCGGTCCAAGAATGAAGTAACCTAAAGGTCGAAGTCTAAGAAAACTTAAATTGGGAAATACAAGTAGGGTCGAGGATAAATCAAGTTGGGTGGACCAGAATCAAAATACTCCACTCAAAATTTCTCCTAGTTGAGTCAACCAAAAAGATGTGTGTCGGTCGAATGAGGAAGCAAATACAAAAAAGGGTGAAGACCAAGTCGAATATTTGGTGACTAGCAGCTGAGAGGGAACTGATTTTAATATCTACCATCAAGTAAAATGTTTACAAGTTGAGTTTAAATAGTCACCAACAAAGGAGATATGTGGAGGTCGATTTAGACATTCATGAAAAAGTAAAATGTAGTGAAGTCAATCTAGCATCCGACAACGAAAGGAAAATATAGGCAAGTTGATTTCAAAGAACCACTTGTATCGGTCACCTCGCACATGTTCTAGGGAAAATTCTCACAATTCGACTAATTTGGCATGTTCGGTAGAAAACCCATATCGTAGAATTGTAAAATTTGTTTCCAGCACTCCAGAACCTTCGTACCAAATCAATGTCTAATTTTGTGTACGAAAATCAATTAATGAAATCACCATTTGTGTTAATTAAATGAAGGGGTACAATATTTCATTACTAAAATACACAATGGTTAATCCTTATACCTTTTGGAAAGGATATAAGCAGACTAACAAGGTTAAAGGAAAGTGTCTATGTGGTCTACATCAAAAGATCATAAACAAGTGTAGAGTCCAAGGAAGAACGTCAAAGATACTTATGAAGTGAGGGTGGAAGGGTGGAGCAAGGAAGGACTAATGTCCTTTACTGGTTAAAGTTTGAAGACAAGAAGTTGGTGCTTCCTATAGTTGGTTCCCTAAACAAGGGAGTTGGTGCTTCCTATGATTGGTGCCCTAAAACAAGGGAGCTGGTGCTTCCTAGGGTTGGTGCCCTAAAACAAGGGAGTTGGTGCTTCCTAGGGTTGAAGCCATGAACAAGGAGATTGTTGTCTCCTAATCATTATTGTAACTTGTATTATTGTATTGATTTTATAGTCAAGTTTAATGTTGTTCATCAATTTTTGTTAATAAGTTAAAATTATTAAAAGTTCAAATAATTAACCAATATTGATTCGCCCCCTCCCTCTCAGTATTGACCAAGTTTCCAACACGCAATGCCTTTCATGCTCCTTCAACTTTCTTGATTCATAGCACACCACATACCCATTCTGACTAAAGACTCCACTAAGCACTTCTTTACATGCATCATTTCATACAACGAATTCTTCATTTGGATCAACAATCTTTAGTATTGCACTTGTTAATAAATGCTTCAAGTGTTGGAAACTCCTTTCACAATCTGATGTCCACTCAAACTTCACACCCTTCTTCTGCAAGGAAGTAATTGGGTGTGCAATCTTTGATAATCCCTCAATAAATCTCTTGTAGTAACCTGCAACTCCCATGAATGATCTTACCTTAGAGACATTCCTTGGTGTTGGCCATCCTTCAATGGCCCTTATATTTTTTGGGTCCACTACTATTCCTTCCTCTGAAATTATATGGCCCACATAATGAATTTGCTTCTGATAGAATAAGCACTTGCTCAATTTGGCATACAACTAATGATCTCTCAATACATTTAACACCATCCTCGAGTGTTTCTCATTCTCTTCCTTCGACTTAGAATATATAATAATGTCATCCAAAAAGACAATGACAAACTTATCTAAGTATTATCTGAAAATACCATTCATTAAACACATGAATAGAGTTGGTGCATTTGATAACCCAAATGGCACCACTGTGAACTCATAATGGCCATACCTTGTTCGGAAGGTAGTCTTGTTGATGTCTTCATCTTTAATTCTTACCTGATGATAGCTTGACTTGAGATTAATCTTGGAGAATATTTTTGCATCTTTCAGCTGATCAAAGAGGTCATCTATCATTGGTAAAGGATACTTGTTCTTCATAGTTACCTTGTTCAATTGCATGAATACAATGCAAAGTCTCATTGTTTCATACTTTTTCTTCACAAATAATACTGGGGCACCCCAAGGTGACACACTTGGGCATATATATCCCTTCTTCGGAATCTCTTCAAGTTGCAATTGTAATTCCTTCAATTTTGGCGTACTCATCCAGTAAGGGGTCTTGGATACTAGGGTTTCTCTGGGCATCAGATTGATGGAGAAATCAATATCTCTCTTAGGTGGAAATCCTGGTATTTCTTTAAATACATCTTCAAACTCTTTTAGGACTGCATAATCTTCAATATTTGGAACCTTATCTTCCATATGTGTTGCAAATATTTGACACCCTTTCTTGTAACTTTTCTTTAGTTGCAATGCTAAAACTTCTCTGACGGTTACTGCCCTAGGAATTCCATGTACTATCCTTAAGTTCCCTTCCTCATCCAAGAAAGAAATTTCATATTATAATAGTCTAGGACAACATTGTGTTGATCCAACCAATCCATACAAATTAGACAGTCATAGGAACCTAAAGGTATGATGTTCAAATTTGCCATGGTGCTCAGTCCATTCATGTCCATTTGACATGCCTTAACCATCTCATTAATTTTTCTTTTAGTTCGAGTAGCCAGGTGCACCAACCAAGATTTTCCAATATTTCTTCTTGGCAAATGAAATATGTCCATTATCTTACGATCTAGATAACTATGACTAGCTCTCGAATCAATTAAAATAGCAATGGTTTGGTTGTTGATATTACCCTCCACTTCAATCATATGTGGTTGAAACTCAGCTTGCTTGTTGTACATGGTTGTGTATATCCTAGGTACATTTCTACCCATGTCCTCCACTGTATCAGTGTGTTGTACATTATGAACGGTCCTCACTTTTTCACCTCTCTGAGGTCAATATCTGTACATATGATCTCCCCCACAACCCCAACATTGAATAGGTGGTTTCCTTGGTCTTTTCCCCAATGTCTCGGCCATTCTGGGTTCTTTAGAAGCTGGTTGTCCCTGAGAATTATTTCTGAAGAATGGTGGCTTAGTCCCCTTCTTCTGTTGTTCCATCTTGCTTCTCTTCTTGTCTTCCCAAGATTTTTGGAAAGTTGGTCTTACTTTATGGTGATCATAAAGGCATTTATATCTCCTTATGGTTTCCTCCAATGTTTTAGGATCATCATATCGTATCTTGTCACTGATAAATGATGGCAGCCCACTCAAATACCTCTAAATCTTAATTGTCTCATCCTTGATGAAAGAAACATACTTCAACAACTCTAAAAACCTCCTTTCATATTCATGTATGGTCATACTCCCAAGCTTGATTTCAAAGAACTCCTTCATTTTCTTGTCATAGTATCGCTTAGTCAAGTATTTTTTTTGAAAATACCCCTTGAATTACCTCTAAGTAACCTTCTTCTCATCAATGTATTGCACCTACACAAATTTGTCCCACCACAATGACGTTTTTCCCTTGAGTTGATAGATGCCAATTATTCCTTCTACATGTGAAGAGTAATTATTCAATTGAAAATACTTCCTCATGCCTAGAAGCTATGTCTCTGCATCCTCATCCTTCTTGTGCTCACCATCAAATGTAGGAGGCTTGATTTTGTTCATTTCTCCATGTGGCTCATCCACCCCAAACCCCCTCTTATGTTTCCTTATAGGGGATGGACTTGAACTACAGTGTGCTCTCCTAGTGGAATGCCTTGGGGATTGATGGTGATGTATGTCAACACTTCTTGTTCTTCTCCTCTCATAATGAGACTTGTGACTTCCTTATTTACTTGAGTCATTCTCCTTGTCCATCTTCTTTTCTATTTTGTCCAAGATCTGCATTAACTTTAGATTGAATCCCTCTTGCTACTCCTTGGATTTCATAAGCGTCTGATTATCAGCTTTATAACTTTGAACATCATTTCGCAAACTTTTTATGGTCTCTACCAATTTCATGCTTTCTTCCTTGCCTTCTTCGTGTCCATTTGAATTTGTAAATTCATTGTGTATATTGACATACATCCCTCTGATCTCATCTTCATGGTTGTAATCCCCATGTGCATCTTCCATGATTTTCAACTCTATGTTGATCCTTATCTGATCTAATTGTTATTAACTCTACAAAATGCGTAGCCAACAAAACTTGTTATGTTAAATAATTTAACAATTTCATGAAATTATATACAATTTTGGTTCAATAATGCATCAAAATTATTTCTTCTGATTTATTGTAAAAGTTTATACCCATATCAATTTTCTAGTTGAATATGTATACTCTATTATCCAAGACCTTTCCAGCACCTGCCTCTGTGCTCAATTCTGAGTCTTGAGCAGAAAGTTTTGTTCATCGGAACTTAAATGGGATTAAAATTTACTCTCCATTGTTCGTGTTGTAAATCATTCATCCTAACTTCGTTTGACGAATGGGATAAACTGTTAGAAAGCTATCATCAATCTCTTTCATTAGAGGTGAAAAAATGAAATATTTGGTAAACTGTTATTGAGTTGAAAAAAACATTGTCTGGGGGCTCAAAAATGCCCAACAAATAGATGACCTTCAAACAATACAAAATGTCACAGAAAATCACTAGTTTTTTGTTGTTGTAGACTGCCCAAACCGACTCTGCGCTCACCACTTCTAAATTATACATGCATATTTAGCATGCACAGTTCTATACACGCAGCACCAAAATGTAGCGCATGCACCACGCATCCATATGCAATGTGCACCACCTTTCTATCATGCGCCAATATCTATTTCACACAACTTTTATGCCGCGCACCAATACCTACTGCACAAAACTTTTGTGTCATGCACAAGTACCTACTACACACAAATTTTGTGTCAAGCGCCAATACCTACTACACACAAATTTATGTGTCATGCACCAATATTCTAGGCGCATTACACTCTCTGCACTATTTTGGCCGCATTACACACACGCGCTATAATTTTTCTAAACATCACAAGCTTTACTCCTTGCAATGCCTAATTTAATTGCGCACACCCACACACCATTATTTTTCGCGCATCACCAGCTTATACTACACAACACCAACTTTAAGTGTGCACACCCGTGCACCATAATTTTTTGTGCATCACTACTACTTAGCGCACACAAATATTTTTGCCACGTAACTAATTTTTCCATAATTTTGTTGCGGAAATTAGGGCGTTTGCCTGATTTCGCCCAATTTTTTCCTAGGTTCCATAGCTACTCTATAAACGCAAAAATTCGGTCATCTAAAGGCCCGAATTTTTCCCATTAGAAGTTGAAATTACTTTTTTTCAATTTTCTGACTCGATTCTTCACATTACCCATGAGATTTCTCTCATTTTTCTGCAATAATTTAATCGTACAAGTTGCACACATACTCCTTAAGTTAATTCTCTACGAATTTCCATTTCAGCATTATGTTAATTATTGGTTACTTCTTTAACTGACCTAGGTCTGATCTCAAATAGGTTTCCAACAAAAGCCTCAAAACTATCGGCCCTCCTGGTAAACCAGAAGGCAACGTTGCACATAGGGTGCACAGCATGGTCTCACCCGAGATAACTTTTATGGGGGACTGCAATACTCAGGTTTTTGCAGTCTAGAAATCAGTGGGGATTATGGTTGGATTCTTTTCTCCTTCTGCATTATCCTTGTTAATCATCCATCTACCTTTATGATTCATCCATCTTTTACACCTATGTATGCATGTTGATATAGCTACTTTAACCATTCATTCTTGAGCTACTGATTAATAGAAAAGTAAAGCATTCATTAACAATCACATAGAACACAAGGTTTACAGTGGTTCACCCCCTCCTGGGGCTATGTCCACAAAGATCTTGTCTCTCTACTTTTTTATTTATTATGCTACAAAATCTTGCATTGCGTGCATTACATCCTTAGTAATACAATAAAAAATGAGGGTAAGTACCCTCTATGAGGCTGACTAGATCACACCAAGATTCTCAGCCTGTGACCTAACCTTCAAGGACTAACTTATTCAACTCTACTACAATAATCATAACAAACTTGCTTATGATTATCGATTGAACTCTTGAACCTACTAAACACCCAACCTAGACCTCCTAGGTCTTTATTTATACGACTTTATAGTCTTATAGTCATTACAATATTTGTCAAAAACCTTAAACCTAACATAGTTAGGCCTATCTGCATGTGTGTCACATTTCTTTTCCTCCTGCATGTTGCTTTTCCTTCTTTTTTTGTATGTTGCTTTCCTTCCACATGTTGTGTGTGCTCCAAAAATAGGTATTTCTCTCCAAAAAATGGGTTTGTTCCCAAAACATATCTTCCTCCCAAAAATAGGCCTACGCCCAAAATAGACTTTCTTCCCAAACCAAGACTCCACCCAACAGTCCCCCAACATTGACATCTGGCTCGTCCCGAGACACTCAGGTGGTGCACGCTCCCTATACAGCCTTTTCCAAGTTGTGGAACTTCTCTGCTAGTTCCTTTTCTTTTTCCTTCACTTGTACAGCTTTGTTTGTTAACACCTCGACTATATGTGTTGTTATTTTTTCTTGTAGTAATGTTGCACTTTCTGAATGTGCATGAGCCATGCTTGTCTTCTCTTCCTCCATTTGTGCAATTATCTTTGTTGCTTATTCCTAGAGGGGCTCCAACTGGGTTTGTCTTTCTTTTTTATTTATCTGCATTGTCTTTAACTATGTCTGCAGAGACTTCATTTCCTTGGTGCCCTTCAATCGCTCGGTAATGTTCATGGTTTTATGTCATTGCTTCAACTCCTGTATAGCAGTTCTGATTTTCTCTTCTTATTGGTCCAACTATTGGAATTTTTCATCCTCTTCCAAAATGGTCCAAAACTGTGCAGTTATGTCGAACAGTTATGCGACTTCCTTTAATTCCCTTTCCATCTCCTCTATCTGGAGTGTGGATTTTTGTTCTCTTTGCTCTCGAACCTCAAGAGGAGTCATAGGATTAATTTTTTCTTTTAGCTCCTCGATTTCCTTCCTATATCCCTCAATCGTGTGTGAAATGATCTTTATCTTTTCCTCTACACTCCTATCTGGTGTTTGCGTGCTATCTGGAATGTGGTCGTATACCGTTGTTGTCCCCTTCTCTAGCTTATAAATGCGTTATTTTTCCTCCTCCTTCTCCGAGGTCAATTGGTTGCAAGTGATCTATAACATTTCTGCGACTCCCCTACCCACCTCCAAGTTAGTGGCATCCGTGCGAGCTCTAGATTGTACTTCCTGCATTATACTAGCCTGGAGTCTGTATAATGCCTTTGTGGGTATCTACGTCATGAGTACTTCAAAATGGTCAATGTACCCCATGGGTTTCTACGCAGTCTCTTGATAAATTATGGCCATTTTTCATGTGACTGTGAATGTATCTCTCCCTTGCACTACTAGCTAAATTGTCTCATCTCCTTCTTTCTGTGCGGGGGGTCACTGTGACTTTTCATGTTGTCGCATTGTAGCCTGTGATACTGCATGAATTTGTAATTGTTGTAAAGTTTCATGGACTTCTATGAGTTTGGCCATGATATCTTCTCTTTGTGCTTCTACAACACGAATGGCCTCTTCCCCCCTGTCCTAAACCTTGTCCGCCACGAACTTAGCATCATCCTCTGTCAAGGTGATGATTAGTTCCTCCTTGGTGTACTTCATATTTTTGTGAGTCTCCTCTACCTGTATTATCTTCCTTTTTGTCTGAGAGGGTTGCACCCCACTTGTCATTGCATGTGCCCTTTCCTCGCCAACCTGAGATGTGCCCCCTTTTTTGGCATCCTGATGAATGTTCATCGTGGGCACCATTGTTGTCCTCCTTGGTCTCTTTTGCACTACGTTGCTTCCTAACACCTGAGTGTGCACTATAGCCTTCCTAGTGTTATTAGTTAGGTTGTTTGTTTTTGCTGAAGGACCTACTATGGCTTGACCCTTAGGTTTGCTTGATTGCATTGTGGTTGGCCTTGTTGTTGGTTTTTCTACTGGCATCTTCCACTGCTTTGGCCAGTCTTTGATTATCCAGACAATCTCTTCCCTTGTGATGCAGTATTAAATCTACAACCATTCCTTCTTTGGATCCCTTATGGCTTGGATCCACATGTGGTGTCTGGATGCCTTAAACCTGTATTTCCCTTCAGTTTCCTGGACAACCTCCACAGAATACGCCACACATTGAATGTGTGTTGGTGTATCTCTTCTAGTAGCATCGTGAATAATGTGTTATTTTCCTATTGATTTTATTGTCCTTGGCCTACCAGAGGGATTCATATCTAGTCGTGTAGCACTTCCCTTTCCTATCGAGAATGGATGGAAATTTTGGCTCCTGTCATCCTACCAAATCTACGAGAATGATGAGCCAAGAATAATTGAACTTAGTTCCATTATCCTGCTCATATCTGCAATTGATCATTCTAAAGGTATGATGCCCAACTAAAAATTACTCCCTTCACACACTGCGCGACGACTGTGATGACTCTTGCTGGAGCCTCTTCTTTTCTATTCTTCCTCAATAGCTTGCAAGCCATGAGCTTATTGGTGAACCTTGTCACGTTATCATTGATATCCCTAAGAACAATGCCCTTGTTTCCTCTATTGGTGCCAAATTGTGCTTTCACTAGCTCAACGATCTCCTTCTTGCACGCTTTATTATCCAAGTACTCCTCTAGTTGTGCACCTGTTAGCAGCATGATTTTCATAGCTAGAGTTAGAGGTTTGTCCAAAGTTTTCAAATTCATGCCATGATCTTGGGAAAATCAATACATTCCTAGAAGAGTCATAGTTAGTGTGTCAAGGTTTATGAAGTCAGTAATCAAATAAAGAATGGCTTGAAATGTTAGTAAGGGGTTTAGCCATAAGTTGGTTTAAAGGGTGTATTTTCTTTCTTATAAAACATCATCATAAAGGAAAACAGTCAAGAGTGTAAAGTTCATCATGTTCAAGTTGTAATGGTCCACTTTCCTAAGTCTCAAATCACATTAAAAAGTGGGAAATTATGTGCTAAGTTTGAATCAAAGGTTAGGGTGAATGTCATGTCAAAA
>SNQJ01S0274969.1:0-11492 GCA_010110895.2 Picea sitchensis | reverse complement strand
GTTAGATTTTCTTACTTTTTGGAGGCTTATACTATTCTCTCTCTCTCTCTTGCTCTTCCTCTCTATATATGTATCTATATCTATAATCTATTTCTCTGTTTATCTCTGTATGCAGTGCTTCTATCTTAGCCTTAGATATATGACATTTTTTTATCTAATATGAAGCAGTTGCAAGCATTTCTAGCAGGGGGATAAAGATTCCAGATGCATCCTGAGAGGCAAATGGAACAGAGCAAGGACCTTCTTCTTCAATGAAGGATGTATTTGATCGAACTAGGAGGGAATCTAAACTGGAGTTGTTTGGATTTGATTCTCTTGCCAACATTCTGGGTCTTAGAAGGTGGGATTACTTATTCTTTTGAAAGAGAGAGAAATGGTGTAAATCTATTTTATCCTCAAGAATTGAATATTTAACATTTTGAGAGAATTCTGATTTTCCAACCACAAGATTGAATATTTAATATTTTGAAAGAGACATGAACACCTAAACCTAGAGTTGAAGTTTGAATTGAGTAGTGGGCTTGCAGTATGGCAGGGCAACAGGTTCCAGCACTGTAACAACCCAATTGATTAATTATTGATCATAGTTGTTAATTAAATTTAAATTAACAACTATTAATTATTAAAATAAATTCAATGACTCTTTTACTATTTTATTATTATATTATGATAGGTGGGGGAATTAATGAGGGATAGTGGTTGAGAGTGAATGAAGGAGAGGAATTTGAGAGAGGAGGATAAGGAATAGGGAAGAGGACTTGGAGAGGGTTTGCTTTCTAGAAAAAATTACAGGAAGAAAGAGGCAGGGGAAATTTTTGAAGAGAGGAAGGAGGAAATTGGAGGACAAGGATTGTTTTGGGGAACTTTTCTGAGGGACAACTTGTTGTTCTTTGGGAACTTTTTTGGAGCTCGGGGGCCAAGCTTATGAGATTCTTGGAGCTAGAGAGGCTGGGAGAAGCTATTCCTGGTTGGTGGGGGTAATTATTAGGAGTTTGGGCAGAACAAGAACAAGTTAACAGGGGGTTAAATCAACCAACCCTCTGAGGGTCAAGGTATGTATTTTTACTAGTTGATGCATTGTTATTATGCTGCGGTTGTTATTATGTCTATTTACCGAGTTTATTCCCAGTATAAAGAAAATCATGAAAGAAAACCTTGAACTAAATTACAGTTATTTCAGTAGGAGATTAGGAATATTTATTATTTTATTGAGGCCATAAAATAGAAGGCCCTTCCTAGAAGCCAGCATGGAGCAGGTTTCAAAGCTGAGAGCCTAGAGGCTTACCCACCTACAACAACCAGAAAAACTGCTTTGAACCTTGTACATGCAACTACTAGCACATTTGTATGCTGAAATTAAACCGAAATATCCAGTAGCCCTAGAACCACCCCAAGGAAGCTACCCAGAAAAATTATTGGAGAAAGGGTGAGTGCACCGGGGAAAGGAAAAGCCACTACCACACCTCTTAGATTTTGTATCCACATGTTCCTTGTTCCCTTTGCTCTAATCCACATTGCATAAACATCCTCACACCCAAGCGAACAGAGGAAATAATTATGAGGGTTAGATGTGTTAGATTTAGGGAAAAATAGAGAAAACAAAATACTTTTAAATTATGTTCACTAGTATAAGTTTAGATCAACATATTTAAGCAAAGACATAAACAAATTTGAATATACAAAATTAAATTTTACAGACATAAACAAAGTTTCACAGTCTGAGAGAAAACAAACCTTAGCTGCCTCCTAGCCAATGAAGAAATAAAATGAAGATATATTTCATTATTAACGTTACAACATTTATATTGTAATTGCTTGGTTATTTATTTCATTTTGTTATTAACAGATCGTTATGTCCTTTCTTCACCTTAACCCCATTATCTTTGGGGATTATAAGGCACAATCAACTCCCTCTTAATCCATGAAGCCCAACAGAGTTCATCATACTTGTAGGAGTCAAATTCTTTTCCATTATTTGTTCTGAAAACAGGATGTGTCTACCTGTTGATTCTCAACAAGATTCTTAAAATCTTTAAATCTACTGAAAAGTCCCATTTAGTCTTCAAAAGTAAATCCATGTTTTACGAGAACAATCATCGATAAAAATGATATAGTAAAAACCATTCATTAGCAGAGCAGTCATAGGTCCATAGAGATCGGAATGAATAAGATCTAAAATGCAATTAGTTTTTCTATTACTGTAAGGATAAGCTTTTCTTTGTGTTCTTACCAAGTGAACTACCTTTACGAACACTATCATGCTCAAATGAAAACAACGACATACCCGTTACCATCTTTTACAAGCAGAAGTGCATTGTGGTTGAGATGTCCAAGCCTTCTGTGCCGTAGCTTGCAGGGGTTTATCATCTTGTGAGTTAATGCTTGAACAACTTGACCGATGATTTTGCAAAGTCCACTCTCACGAATTTCGATAGTCATGCTTCCAACTCAAATCCCCATTTGAGTGCCACATGAGAACCTTCCCTTTGGAGAAAGCTATTAAATAACCTTTACTTTCTAGCTGCTTTGGATTTGAGATAGGATTTTTCTTTAATCTAGGAACATAAAAAATTTCATCAATATGGAATGCATTACCTGTTTGAAGCTAAAAAGATGCTGATCCAAACCCAGTTTATGTCATATGTGTCATCATCAACCAGTTCTACCTTTACATTGAACTTCTTATCTAGATATTTTACAAGATTCTATTTGAATCCTGTTATGTGTTTGGAAATAGCTGTCCATTAACTAAACATCCTTCGACTTGGTTATAGTGCTAGAGAGGGATGAGATGAGATAATATTCTTCTTCTTCTTCTTTGAGGTTCCTTTTAATGCTCTTCTTCTTCAGTTGCAACCAAGGCATGGAGCCTACCTTTCCTCCTGCTTTGTGAGGAGGGTTCCTGCAATCTTTGCATAATGTCCTAGACTATTACGATTAAAGCATCTTACTTTAGATAAATGAGAATGAAAATGAGATAGCTTACCTTGGTGTTTCTTATCTTTGCCTTTTGACTTTGGGAATTTCTTCCATTTCTTGGTCTTTGTTACAAGGGAATGATATTTCAAAATTGGATAGTCATTTTTTGTTGTTTAGTCTTCCTTCTTTTTTCTAAGCAATCATGCCATAGTATCTCGAAGTTAGGTTGAACTTCTCCTCCGTTGACCGAAGCGAGAAAGATTTCCATAAATGGGGAGTCCATCACCTATAGTTTTGTACAAGGTCATCATCATCCACATAACTCCTATTGTTGTAAAATTTGATCCTGCAGTTTTGAGCAATTTGGAAAAGAAAACAATGATGGTTTCATCCTTTCCCATCTTTAATGCACGTAGTTGTTTCTTCAATATTCTCTTCTAAGTTGGAGCCTTCTTTCATAGAGATTAGCTAGAACGTAAATCATTCTTCTTGAGTCCTTAGATGACCAATGAGGGACATCATGATGTCCTTAAATGAATCAAAGATGATTCTTTTAGCTTTGGCATGTCTCTTCTTATATGATTCCCTACCTGTATTTGAAGTGCGTTCTTCTATCCCACAGTAACTAGCTCATCCCAGTCACCCTCTTCTAGTATGTTTGATACCCTCGACTTCTGGCTTGTTAGAGTTAGGCCCCTTCAAGCTATATTACCTTTGGTGAAGATGAGCCATCTTAAATTACGGATGGGATTATGAAATGGTTATTCTTTGATCTGCAAAACAAACCTAAGAAGTGGATCTCTTGGGCTCAAGTTTGCCATTTCTTTAGCTCTTTTTTTCATCCCTAAGCTTTGATACCATGTTAGATTTAGGAAAAATAGAAAACAATGAAAACTTTAAAAATTTGTTCACTAGTATAAGTTTAGATCAACACATTTAAGCAAAGACATAAACAAATTTGAATATATAAAATTAAATTCTGAACATAAACAAAATTTCTAAGTGAGGAAAACAAACCTTGGCTTACCTCTTAATAATGATGAATATGTTGTCACATGTGTGGATGTAGTCCACTTTAATAATACTCATAAAAATCGTTTAAAGGTTTAATGGATCTGGCCTCTGAGTTATGATCTCTATCACATAGGATTGGTAGCCAAAGGGAGGAACATAAGCAAAGCTGAAGTAAACACTTAAGCGTTGTCCAAAGCTGAGGTAAACCCAACAACAATCACAACAAAGCTAGAAGGTACGGAATAAGGGACCTTGACCCTTCAAAACTTAACAACAAATGGGACAACAATCCCTTCAACAACAAAGGTAGACCAGCAGGGAGGATTGAGTTGGTTGAAAATTCCCCTTAATCTCTCATGTGGCGTTACAGGGTTTCTCAGCCGATCATTGGTGAGGTCGATAGTGGCACCGAGGGGTGATGCGACCCTCTCAGTTGATCACGAACAAAGAGGCTTTTGGCGGTACGGTCCAGCGGCGTTAGGAAAATGGTGTGTGATCAATTCCCATTAAGCTGGAGGATATTGGGAAATAGCTCTTCAGGAGAGAGACCAATGCGGATGCATGCATTACACGGCTCGCGATGAGCTCGTGGGGCAGTTCATGGAACTATGGTGAAATCTTCTAAAATAGCGGCGGATCGGCGACTTAAACTGGCATGGGGTTACACCTTTATCCAGTAGGAAGCGGTTTTAGTTTTGATTTATTTGAAGGATCGGGACCTAATTTTCGGGAGAGCGACCCTTATTTTGGGGCTGGCAGAGTCTTTACGAACAAATGGACTCAGGACTTTGACCCCATGGATCACGCCTAAAGAAATTTTGATGTGGAGTGGTCTATCTCGATACCTTCTTGGGACCAGAATCTCACCAAGGATAGAATGGGGTTAAGCGAGTACATAAACGGGCCCGACAATGTTGTGAGCAGTCTGTTGTCGCGAGAATTTGAGAAGTGGAAGTTGACACAGAGCGGGGCTTCCTGAAGCAGTCAAGATCTCGATTGGTACTTGGACCCATTTTCAGAAACTTGATTATGAGCATTTGCCCTTCAAATGAAGAAAATGTCAGGAGCATGGCCACTTTCAAAGAAAATGCCCCAAATTACAAGTCAGTGGGACAGAGGACGCAGAAGGATGGCAGAAAGTTAAAAGAGGGAAAAATTTGTATAATGCCAGAGGCAGGGACAAAAGGACTCAAGAACCTCTAAAGGAAGGCCAACCCTCCCTGATCTTGAAGGCCCACAGTCCCAATCAAACCCGTGAAACAAAGCGATCTCAATTATCTCAATCAGGGACAGCGAGTATATCAGCACGAAAAGAATTGAATCACGGACAGGAAGTCTGGGATAAGTGAAAAGCTAAGCGACCCAAAAGGCACTCGGGCGACCAAGAGAGGAGGAGGTAGAAGAAAGAAGAAGAGCTAGCTAATAAAGTGCTCCAGGTGCCAGTGCACTCTCCGCAGTTGGGGCACACGGTCGGGCCGAGCAGGGAAAACACCGAAGGGTGGACTCCCTCCCCCTCCAAGTAAATAATGCAATAAGTCTCCTGGAACTGCAGAGGAATAGGGAGTAAAGTGAAAGAAGAAGCCTTCGGGACATGAAGTAAGGCTTGGTGACCAGAAGTCACAGCATCTGGGAACCACGGAAATGGGAAAGCCCGGAGACCTCCTAAATATAAGTCCCTCATTTTGGAAGAAAGGCCCAAGAATAGCAGTCAGCGCAAGAGGATCCTCCGGAGGGCTAGCAACCTTCTAGGATTCGACCAAACTGGAGCTCACAGAAGAAATAGGCACAACTCATTGGATTTCACTAAGCCCGAACCACAAAGGATCCGGGTCACCCGGGTAAGCCTCTTTAATTTGTATGTTCCAGTTTTACTCAATGAAAAGAAAGAATGCTGGGACTCCTTAAAATCGTTTCTTAATCGGCATAATATCGAGAATTTAGTAGTGGCAGGGGACCTAAACGTCACCCTATCGCTAACAGAGAATAAGGGGGGTTCTATCATTCGGGATCCCTCGAGAGAATGGGTGGAAGATATGATAGCAGATTGGGCTGGAGGATATCCCTCCTTCAATGTAAGTCACTTGGACAAATAAGCGAGTGGAGCCACAGCCATAGCAGCGCCGGAACTTGATCGGTTTCTCGTTCCAAATCTTTCCTTACTCTTGGCTTGAGAGCCTCCTCCAAAGTTCTTCCTCACTACACTTCTAATCATAAACCCATTTCCCTGTCCCTTCACCCTAGCGCTTCTCTAGGCCCCATCCCATTCAAGTTCTCCCTACCTCTTTGGCTGACTTCGAGTGACACCTTCAATACAGTTCCAACTTTCTTGGAAAACCCACATGGCGGGTCGCCGCTTCTTTGTGTGGGAGGAAAAACTTAGGCGCCTTAAAGCCTCTCTTAAGTTGTGGGCCAAAAAATCTAGTCTCTCCCCTGGAGGAAAGGAGACAAGCTCAAGAAAACTTGGAACTCCATCAACAGGCTATGGAAGAGGCCCCAATCACCGCGCTCTTCTATGCTTGATAGTGACGACTCCAGTAAGCTATATAAAGTTCTTGAGAGAAAAGAAAGAGATGTGGCGGATGAAGTCGAGGCCCAGCTATAGCTACAGGATGGCGATAAAATGTGCATTCTTTCACAGCACACCCAATCAAGTTGCTTCATTCCATAGAGGAAATTCGTGGCGAGAACGAAGACTTCTGAGCGTACGGCATAAAGGAAGCCGCCCACAACCATTTCAAAAATCTCTATTCTACTACAGAAATGGAGGACTTGGACCCGCTCGCTTATCCGTTTTCAGAGGTGCCAAATCTGATGGCGATGAGGTAAATTCTTGAGCAGGCCGATCAGTGATAAGGAAATTAAGCAAGTGGTCTTCAGTATGCATCCTAACAAGGCCCCTGGGCCAGATGGATACACAGCCCGTTTTTACACCCACTGTTGGGATATCATCAACAAAGATTTATGCAAGATAATTCGGGGAAATCAGGGCTATGACAGAATTGGGAGGAAGCACCAACTTCGTCATTTAAGCCTCATCCCCAAAAGAAAGGGGCAAAGACCTTTAACAAATTCAGACCGATATCTCTGTGCAACACCGAATTATAAAATTATCACCAAGATAATAGCAAACAAACTCAAGAAAATTCTTCCAAAGGCGATCGGGAAAATCGGGGAGGTTTAAGTCCGGTGAAGGCTGAAATCCTTGATAATATAATTCGTTGAGGAAGCCATTCACAAAATTTGTAAAAAGAGAATGGGTGGTCAAGTTGGACCTTTACTTTGATACCTTTGATTTGGTTAAATCTGCGTTTTCTTGTTTCGCAGTAATTCGTTGAGTTCTCAAAAGTTTATAGGATGGATAAAGGCTTGCATTGCTGCTCCTTGGATTGCCCCTTTAATCAACGGTCGCCCATCCAATTTCTTTCAAGCCTCTCGGGGGGCTTAGACAAGGCTGCCCTATGTCCCCTATGATTTATGTTATCCAAGCTGCTGTGTTGAGATATCAGCTTCAAAGTTGCCTCTACAACAGATCTATTCCCGGAATCCGAATCGCCCCTTCCACCAAAGAAGTAAGTCACGCTTAGTTTGCAGATGATACCATCCTTCTGGGAGCGGCCAGCATTAAAACAGCATTGGGAAGCTTCAAGTCAGAACTAGACCTTTATAAAAGCTGTTCCGGCAGTGAAATTAACAATAACAAGTGCAAGATCTGGTGGGCTGTGCCCCTGAGACAAATAAATAGAGCATTCTAGATGTGGAGGCCTTCCGGTTGGGATAACCATCTCTCGGTTGGGTGCAGGCCAGAGCTAGCTGGTGCTTTGGTTGCCTTTGGTGGAAAAGCTCAAACACAAAATCCAAGCATGGGGAGCCAATTGGCTAACCAGAGAAGGCAAAGTTGTGCTTATGAATTCAATCCTCTCAAGCCTTCCTATTTTCCAGTGCTCGGTCCTTCTTGCCCCAAAAACAATCTCAAACAAAATCGATGTTATCTTTCTGCAGAAGATTCTGTGGGGAAGGAGAGTAAAATTAGCATGAGAAACTCACTCGTTAAATTTGGACGGATAGAAACATTCCAAAAATGTTGGAGGGGGGACTGAATATAAGAGATGTGGCTGTTCATAATCTTTCTATTGGAGGCAAATTGCTTTGGCGAATGATCAATGGAAAACGAACCTGGACCAAGAAAATCCTCAGAAAAATACTTCAGGAGGCGAGATGCATTTGCCTAGAGGCCTCCCCAAAGGAACAAAAGGGATCCCTATTTCTTCCTTCGCGTTAGAATCATTCTTCAGTCAAATCTCACTTGGATCCCGGGAAATGGAGAAAAAATTAGTATCATGGAGGATTCCATCCTTGGAGATCAACCACTCATAGGAGTCCGAGAAATTATGAATATTGGGGAGTGGCTCTCAGCTAACAATTGTAAGACTCTTTGGGACATCTCCTTTTGGAAAAGTGACCCCCCATCTCTCCTGGCAGGGCTGGATTGAGAGCTATCAGGAGAACTCCATCATCATGTCACTTCTAGGTACCTCCAGGAAGAGCTCAGATGAGGAGCCAGCTACAAAAGACAAAGCGAGAAATTTGGGGTTCCCCACAAGGAACTATCTGACTTATTGAGTTATAATTTTGTCTTATCCACTCCATGGGTTCCCCCAAACCCAGGTCCGTGGAAAGCAATCTGGAATTTCCCTTCTATTCCCAAAGTTGACCATTTCGATTGGGCTTTGACTCACAACAACATTCTAACCTACAGTAATCTCTTGGGGAGGGCCTCAGATTACCCTAACTAGAAACCAGCAGAAAGAAACCCCTGAGCACCTCAGCACCCCAGTGTGGTACTCAAAAAGTATAAGCCTCCCTTACGAGAGGATGTACGTCTCCCCTCTTTGGCTTCGGATTTTCTAAGCAACTGGTAGTTGTTATCCCCTTTTGACCTACACAAAAAGCATCTCCTCAAAACAATATGGATGTGGCTTCCTAAATTCATCTGATAGGATTGAAAAATAGGGATATTCAATGAAGTGGAAGGCCCCTTGCTCCAGTGGCAATTAAAGCTAGAGCGTTGTTGGCGAGAAGCAATAAGCGGAAAGGCCAGCCTTAGGGTTCTGCTTCTCTCTGGAAGCAGAGGATGGCTTAAAGTTTAAGGCCAAAATCCTGCTACGATGATCACTCAAATCCAATCAAAGCCAATTAGGAATTGGGAGATAAGGTTGGAAGAGCAGGATTTTCTCCAATGGAGGTCGTCTCTCAATGATTGGTGCCTTTTCTTGTGAGACCTCGAAAGAGAGCAGAGATTAGAGCTAGGAGGTGAAATCATTATTGACCCTTGATCATCACTCATCACGTATGTGGGGTTTTAGGCCATGCCTCCAAAACAACAGCGGAGTTTCTCGGCTATGGCAAAGGTCTCCTCGGGCCTTAAAAATGAGGAGTCTGATCAATTCAGGGAATTTTTGGGAGACTCCCAGCTGGGTTGGAAGCTCTCGCAACTAAGCGGCAAAGTGACACTAGCTTCAATTGTATAAAAATCAGCCTCCTCCTTGGTCAATTCAAGATCTCCTTATGAATCCACGTGTAGAGCTGAATAGACAGCGGATGCTCCAAGCCCATGGATCTCTTCTGTGCAAAGGACTCATAAAGGTGAATGCAGTCACGTCCTTTCAATCCATTCCTTAAGCCTACCGGATCCCGAGCTTTGAAGCACCACGTGAATAACTGGACGGACCGGCCGATTGCTAGATCCTTCATCATGATGTCGGATGAGAAATCCTCTGTTCTGAGATTGCAATCCGTCTCGGGTTGGGACGATCTTTGGGGAAGAATCCCGGCTCCTCTTCATAAGGGGAAGATTGTTCTGTCCGTTCTCATCTTCAAGTGTATTCTGTCTATTCCCTGGCCTCCTCCTGCGCGGAAGCATTCAGAGCGATGGACAAGAAGGATTCTGCTTCCAAACCGAGCCTCACTCCGCAGGAGCGAATTGAGTTTCTCCGAGCGGAGCTGGAAAGCATCAAGGCTACCACAGCCAAGAACAAGTGGGAGCTACTAGAAATGGAGATGCATGATATCAAAGACGACCTGTCGGACGAACTCCAAGATGGATTGAAAGATGCTGCAAATTTATTGGGAGACCTTGGGAAAAGGCTTGTCGCGCTGAAACGCAAGGTGGAAGGGCTCACCGCTGCCATTGGCAAGATCTCAGATGCCACGACTGATGCTTCTTCCAAGAAAGGTCATTGATCCATCTCGTGTCACCAGATCCAGCGTTATGAGGTCCTTGAGAAGCCCTTGTTAGGCTTTTGTCAGTATAACGGTACTATTGACATGTAACCCGGGGAACAAGTAGGAATAGGTTAGCTATTAGAATCTTGCTGAGCAATAGCTCATTTTTGAATCTGTAAGGGTTGGCAACCCCCTCTGCCGCTATTAAATAAAATCCTATAGATTTTTGTTAAAAAAAAAAAAAACAAAAGGTAGAAAATAACACGAAAGAGGAGGAGCCACCAACAAATGGGACAACAAGGAAGAGGAGTAGATAGAACAACACTCAGCAGCAATGCGATCAAAGGAGACGCGACACCTTTGCACAATCAAAGAGATTGACCTAGAATCTTTTACACAATCCGGCAATGAGGAGAGATCAGCCGGAACTGGACAATGAAGAGGTTCGACACCTCACCATAAGGAGCAAGAAAGGATGAATCTCAAATTGTAAAGTCCAAGAAATTACCTCGGTCACGAAACAGAGAACCCACTAGAGGAGCCACACCATCAACAAAGATAGATAACTTGAAATTGCTTACATGACAAATGAAGAAGAGGTAGGTGTGTGTGTAAGAGTCTTAGAGGGAGGGTTCTTTATAGCTAGGGAAGGGTTAGGGGCTAAAGTAAAATAATTAAATAATGACAATTTTATTTAATATAAATATTAATTAATCCAAATAGAAGTCAAAGTGACTTATAAAAGCCCAACACCACATCAAACAAGAAGAGGAAAACAAAAACAAGCAAGGGAACTTTTAAGACAGCGTCAAGGTCCTCGATGGCAAGATGTCCACATAAGTCTTATGATGTCTTATAAACTTTTATCATCACTGCATAGAGGGTACATCAACAATGGCAGTGCCATCTTCTCGCCCTCTAGGTCTCATGGACCATCTTGTGAGAGAGGAAGAGGATCTCACATCATCACATCTTAGTATTTAACCAAGATCTACATGGTCCAAGACCAGGTTGGACGGTGCCGAATATCGGAGGCCTAGAACACATCTAGGGTCTTATCCACCAAGTACAAGACCAAAAGATTAATATGCGTTAAACGGGTTCCACAGAATCTGACCGGGGGCCCTAGAACACATGTGGGGACTTACACTCTCTGTATCAACACCTAAGGAACACATCAAGATCAATCAGCAACAGATTCTGGAACACATCCATGGGGCCTAGACACATCTAGGGACTTCTTGCTTGGTCCTTGACCAAGAACCCCAAGAATACATTGGGGGCCCCAAACTAGGGTCTTTTCCATGGCTCAAACTACTTGGTCCCCAACCCAAGGA
>SNQJ01S0274968.1:0-11490 GCA_010110895.2 Picea sitchensis | reverse complement strand
GTCAATTTTTTATATTTTGGCTACTCCTTTCGATTATGATATGTTTATTTACAGTGACCTACATCTTTATAATAAGGTCAACATCTTTATAATAAGGTGATCATATGTGTAGAGGATCAACATCATGATGACGTAGATAACATATTTATAATAAGGTCATATGTGTACAATTTTTTTCTTTATATAATAACGACATATACACATAACATAAGTTTAGGGTTAGTGTTTATGTATCTTATTAGTCCCTGCTAAAGCAGGGAATATAGCAATGAATTATTATCATTTCACTGATCAGGGTTGAGTTTCAAGAGCAATTCCATATCTTTATCAATGAAAAGAGAGAGATATTATAGCTACAATTGAAGGGAAAAGGGTATGTGGATTCCATAAACCTAGAATATTATGGAATCCACATACCCTTTTCCATAGAATATACTAACTATATCCAAAAACCAAAGACATGAAATATGGTATAACTACACATGTTATATAAATATATTATCAAGGAAAAAATAAGCTAAATGCAATTTGGACATTTGAAAAAAAAATTACAAGCTAAATGAGTACATCAATAAAAAATAACATAGTAACCTTGCAAGTTCAAAATCCGAGCTATGTAGATTGAGAATTGGATTTGTTCAACTGGTGGGTGACGAAAAAAATAAACAGCTCAAACAAAAGCCAAGAACAGTGTCGCAACTATAGCAATTGTGTTGCAAAGTCTCTTAAAGTCACGTATATATAGATAAAATAGTCAACTAGTCGTTAACACCAACCAATGAGATAGACAAAATTTTCGTCGCTATTGCCATGAAAGTTTGTCGCTATAGCGACGAAAATCCCGACTAGGTTAAATTAATATTTTCGTTGATATTGCGATGAACGTTCATGGCAATAGCGACGAAAATCCCGCCCTGTTTAAAAAAAATATGAAACTAGTGGAAGCGTGGAAAATTTTCGTGGAATAATCCACCCATATGTAGTAGTGACAATTGAAGGAGATCGATGCCAATCTAATAGACAAATGGATGGTACAGCCCAATTTAAAGTTGCAACTGATCAAGTTTCCCGACCAAGGTTATGAAGATCGATTCCCAAATGTACAAAGAAAGTTTTATCTTCTTGAGACTAAGGATCTTCTAACACCTCCTAGGAACTTTGTCCATTTTCTGGAGAAATGTATTGAATGTGTAGCATCAAAGGAGGGAGATATTTCGACTAAACAATGAAGTATCATTTGGAAACTCATACTGTTGGAATGATAGATAAACAAAATTTAATCGTGCAACGGTTAAGGTTGCAGTTTTGTAACTATTTTTCTCCTGAAAAGTAGGAGATTGTTAACCATCAAGTAGGGATGACCCTATATAAATACAGGCAAGGAAGACTAAAACAAGGCTTTTTTTTATCTCTCAAAAAAAAAAAAAATGACGAAATCATTTTGAAGAGACTCTAAATTAATAGAAATGTGGATTGAAAATTCCAGATCTTGTCACTTCTGAGTTATGTGTTTCCCTGTTATCTCATCTTTCTTGCATATGTTTAATTGATGAATGCTTAGCTACAATTTAGTATAACCTCTACTGTGGAAATTATGATTCTTGTTATTTCAAATCATTTACAGTTTTTCCTTTGTGTCTGTTATCAACAGATACAAGACCTATAGATTCTTATATCTTAACATCATATGCTTCATTAATATCTTTCTCATTTAGTATACTTATGTTACAACGTGAGATTCCTTTGAAATTGACACCTCACTTTGCTAATAGCTTTATGTTTTTCTCCATATCTTGCGTGTCTCTTTTCTTTAAATTTTAACTCAGATACAAGAAAAGGCCTAAAATTTAGTCATACTATTTATTTGTGTATTGACATCATTCTCGTTACATTGTGAAATAGAGATAACAAGCCTAAAAAGAAAACACAAAATTTTATCCTTCTTTACTTTATCCTTCATGACAGTACTAGTTGCAAGGCAACCTAATATCGAGCCTCACCTCTTGGATCAAACCAACATCACTCTAAATTTATTTAACACTATCTTACAAACAGTCGATAACTGGGTTGTGTTAGTACGTTCGTGGGAAGCAATTGAGAGAGATATCAGTATCTAGGAAAACTGGGAATTTCGACAAAGACAGTTGAGAAACCAACAATAGCCTTCACCTTTTTATCATACATTTTATATCCTTAGCTCCCTCTGTCTTTTTAGATGCCTTGACAGTATACTTTAAATCCTTAAGGTATAAAATCAGTAACAACATCTTTTTAGCATCGTTGTCGGGGAACGGAGAAATGAGGTTTTTCCCTGGGAATAACGACAATGTCGCTTTCTTTCTTTGATAGTGAACAAAGTTTGAAAACCTTCTAAGGCTACCTTTATCTTTCACTTGGTGACTCCACTTTGTTTAAGCTGGCTCTTAACTAGAGACACACCAGAAAGAATCCAGACACTAAGCATATTTCACCTTTTTCAAACCCTGAAAAAAATCTAAAATCAAGAAGATACTTCGCCAGAACGTCTCATCCACAAATAAAAAAAATTGACCTAATTTTACGCACTCTGATTCTGAAGATCAATTTGGTGAATCGAGTATTCCACCCCTTTAAGGGAAATACTTCGTTGATAAATTTACACCCCCTGAATCAAATCTGGTTCTTCCAGTTTTTGAGACCGAAGCTTTCTCAGCCTTTTCCCACACCGATAGAAAATGAAGAGTTGCCTCACTTCCTGTTGCAACTCGTTCTCCCTCCCTTCTCGAAGTTTGGTTTCCTACATCTCAAAACTCAAACAATTATCCTATATATCTTGACTCAACTTCTGTTGATTCTCCCGTATTCTCACCCTGTGGTTCTGAAGGAACCAGTCCACATTCCCCAAACTCTTATTTCTCAAGTTTCTTCCCCTTAGATAATCAGTTTCTTGAAACCTGCCCTCACAACCCCCAGACTTTAACCATTAAACCCACAATGGTCGCGGTCGGAGGAGGTGGGGCTGGAGGTGCTGCCGCGGGTGGTCAAGGAGGAGGAGAGGGTGTCCATGCACCGCCTCTTCGGATATTTGCAAAGGTTGTTGCAAGATACGCCCCTCTGGTTCTACCAGTTCCTCTCCATGATTTACCAAAAAATTACATGAAAAACCTGCCTAAGTTCATGGGAGAAGGCGACTTGATGGCAGTCGAACGCATAAATTTTTTCGATCGATTCGCTGACATTCTTGGATTGGAACATGAAGATGTTTACTCCAAACTCTTGGTTCAAACTTTTGAAGGGAAATTAAGAACCTGGTTTCGATGCCTAGCCGTCGGATCTATATCATCATATGATGAACTTGAAAATGCTTTTATCAAACAGTGGGGTGAGAGGAAAGACCATATTTATTATCTAACTGAATTTTGAGCTCTTCAAAAGAAAAACTTTGAATCAGTCCTTGAGTTTACACAGCGGTTTAACAAATTGTACAATAAGATCCCAACCAAGTTCAAGCCCTCACAACATGCAGCGAAAGTGAATTTCGCTAGAGCTTTTGACCCCAACTTAGCCCTGTAAGGGAGAGAAGATCAGTAGATCTTACCAAGATGTAAGATGATTCCCTCGAGATCGAATCTAACATGATGGCATCAGGGAAACTGAAAGCTAAATTCGATACAGGAAACAAAGAAATCAGGAGATACAGGGAGAAAGGAGCACCCTCTGGATCAGGAAGATCTTCAGAAGACAAAATGGACAATATGGACAGAATCATCAAAGAACTGTCAAACAAGATATCGAGAATGGAACTAGAACAAGCTAAGAATGAAAATTACCCTAGAAAGGCATTCAGAAATAACCCTAACCCTCAAAACCACCAAAAACAAATTAAGAATGAAGACCAAAAGATCCAAACCCCTTTTAAAAGTGAAAACTTTATAGGAGGACAAGACTTGGAGGATTTCGAGGAGTTAGAAGAGGATATGAACAATATTGGTGATGACTACCTACAACCTTACATAACAAGACACAATTATGAAAAGTCTTTGACTACAGAGTATGGGACCGAGAGTAGAAATAACGGCAGTGTTTCTAAAGATTTGACCTATCAGGGAATAGCGGATGGAATAATGGTTGAAATCCACCAGAAATACAACCAGATACCTGGAAACAGGGTTTCCGCAACTGCTCCAGTTAAAGAAATACTGTCGAGGGTTGAAACTGATGAACCAGTTTCAAAAAGAACTGAAAAACAGACTAAAGGGACTAAGGACGCTAACATCCAGTCTACTAAAACAAAGATAGAGGAAACTCCACCCTTGAGCATACAGAAACTAGACACCCCTGTTACCGAAACAAAGGCTGCTCAGTCCAAGAAAACTAAAAAGAAAGGATCAGAGGTTCAAAACATGGAAATCGACAAAACCATTGGAAGTTTTAACCTAGAAAATGAAATTAATAAGATCAAAATTCCTATACCTCTTGTTGAGCTGGCCAAAAACCCGATATACCGAAAAACAATTGCTAAAATGATTAATTTTTCGAAAAATGAAAGTCAGGATGATGTTATAAACTTAGAGAATCAAAAGCCTAACATAATTTTTGGCCCACACTTCAAAGGTGCCAAAGACATTGTTGCCCCTTTCTACATTACTTTGACCATTTTCGACCATCTGCTCCATAACTGCATGTTAGATTATAGGGCCTCTCACAACGTGATGCCTAAAGTAATCATGGATAGACTCAGCCTTGAAATCACCAGGCCTTATGGAGATTTATATTCTTTCGATTTGAGGAAAGTCAAGTGTATAGGTATGATACAGGATTTAGTTGTAAGCCTTGCACAGGTACTTTCAAAAAGTGTTTTAATGGATGTAGTTGTCACAGATATACCCCCAAAATATGGCATGTTCTTGTCTCGATCTTGGGGTGCCAAACTTGGAGGTTCCCCTTAGCTTGATATGACATACGCAACAATTCCAGTTTTCGGGGGGCAGTTCACGTGACTGTACAGGGAAACCAGGTTAGCATTTATGATTAGTGATCCTCTCAGCCCAAATAATTATCCTGTATATATTGTTGATCAGGATTTAGGTAATTGTATATTATCTATAGATGATGATGTGGGTGCATGTATTGAAGAAAGTTGTAAAGGAAATAAAAAATAAAAAGAATAAATAGAACAGGATGTGTATAACACTAGTGTTTGGAAAATGTTTTTCGACGGTGCCTCATCTTATCTTGGAGCTGGGGCTAGAGTAATCTTTGTGGCACCTGATAACCAATTCGTTATCCCTTTCTCTTATAGGCTTCAATGGAACATAGACCACACAAATAACATATGTGAGTATGAATCCCTAGTGTTAGGGTTAGAGGTCGCTAGGAAAATTAAAATTAAAAACTTGGAAGTTTTTGGTGACACAGAGTTGATCATAAGACATGATAATCACCAGTATCAGGCCAAACATCCTAGGTTAAGGTCATATCGAAATTTTATTTGGGACCTAATTGAAAACAAATTCTCCTCTGTTAATGTTCACTTCATTCCAAAAGCAGAAAATCAGCAGGTGGATGCTTTAGCCAAAGCAGCTTCGACTTTCGCACCTCCCACTGCTTTCAAACTTAAATATCATATACAAATGAGACATAGACCTTCCATACCTAATAAAATACATCATTGGAAAGTCTTTGAGGATGATAAACAACTCTGAAAATTTCTAGAAACAATAGACGAGTTCATTGAAACCCACGTTGACCAAGAGAACCAAAATGATCATATTTGGATCATGCAGGAAGGGGAAGACCCCCAAGAGTTCCAGGATAAAATCGCAAATCACTGAATGTTGGTTTTAAAAAATAATCAGATACCCACGGGCCTGATTCCCTTACAAAGGATTTTCATTCATGATGACATCCCTTTGAAGACTACCTTACAGCCTCAGTCGGAGGAAGTCGAAGATTGCAATATAGGTTCCGATGAGAGTCCTGGATTAGTGAAATTGTCCAGGTATTTGTCTCCCAAAATCAAGAGTAAATATGTTGAGTTTCTTAGGAAATACAAAGATGTTTTTGCCTGGTCTTATGACGAGTTGAGAACTTATGATACAACCATCATGGAACATAAAATTCCACTAAAACTAGGCATCAAACCTTTTAGATAGAAACTCAGGCAGATTAACCCTATCCTGTTACCGATGATAGAAAAAGAAGTAAAAAAACTCCTAGATGCTAAAATCATAGTTTCGTTGAGATACTCTGAGTGGGAAGCCAATTTGGTGCCAGTAAGAAAGAAAAATGGTGAGATCAGGCTGTGTGTCGACTTTAGAAACCTAAATCGATAATCACTCAAAGACAATTACCCATTGCCTAAGATGGATCATGTTTTAGAGAAAGTAGTTGGAGCTAACCGAATGTCTATGATCGATGGTTTCTTAGGTTACAATCAAATCGCAGTGCATTAGGATAATAAATAAAATACTGCTTTCACTAACCCTTGGGGTACTTTTATGTATGATAAAATGCCCTTTGGTTTGATGAATGCAGGGGCTACTTTTCAGCGAGCCATGGATATCGCTTTCGTGGGTGAAAGAGATAAATTTATTTTTATCTATCTTGATGACCTGACTGTGTTCTCCAAATCTGATGCCATACATCTAACGCACCTTAAGAAAACCTTTGAGAAATGCTGAAAATTTGGTTTGTCACTCAACCCCAAGAAATCTCATTTCCCAATGCAAGGAGGTAAACTCTTGGGCCATATCGTGTCTAAAGAGGGAATCAAAATCAATCTGAAAAGGGTTGAAGCAATAGACACTATAAATTCTCCTATAAATGTAAAAGAAATCCAATCCTTTTTAGGAAAAATAAATTTCTTGAGGAGATTCATCCCTAACTTCGTTGAGATTGTGAAATTGATAACAAATATGCTCAAAAAGGATAGCGAGGTGAGATGGACTAGCGAAGCCAAAGAATCATTTAAACGCATCAAGAAAGTGATAAGTGAAGCACCGGTCTTGGCAAGTCCAGATTACACGAAAGAGTTTTTTATTTTTTCTTTTGCCTCAGAACATACCATTGCAGTTGTCTTGTTACAAAAAAACAAAGAGAGTTTTGAGCGGCCTATTGCATTTTTTAGCAAAATCCTCAGAGATACTGAGTTGAAATATGATATATTGGAGAAACAGGCCTACGCAATGGTGAAAGCTCTGAAGGCTTTCAGAACTTACGTGTTACATTCAAAGATCATCGATTATGTACCCTCTAGCTCTGTTAAAGACATCCTGGTGCAACTAGACAGCGATGGAAGAAGAGGCAAGTGGTTAGCTAAGATCCATGAGTTTGACCTAGAAGTCAAGGCAACTAAAATTATCAAAGGTCAAGGTTTAGCCAAATTGCTTGCCGAATCAAATTTAAAAGCGCTTGGGATAAATCGGCTGCAAGAGAATGAGGGATTCCTAGAAATAGATGAGCTTGATATCACTACACCTATGGCCAAAATCCAAGATAAGTTTTCGGTTTCAGCCTGGTATCACGACATTGTCCATTACCTACTCACACTTCACTGTCCTAGTGAGTTAACCCTGTCAAAAGCTAGGAATCTAAAGTTACATGCTGTAAAATATTGTATCATATATGCAAAGTTGTATTGGAAATGCCCCTTGGGTTTACTACTGAGGTGCTTAGTTGAGACTGAAACAGAAGGGGTTATTGATGAATTCCATGTCAGAGTATGTGGAGGACATCATGCTTGGCGAGAAACGGTGTATAAAATCTTAATATCCAGATACTACTGGCCCAAGTTGTTCACAAAAGTAAACACTAAAGTTCGAAATTGTGTCTCATGCCAATTATTCACAGGAAAATAGAGGGTCCCAACTTTACCCCTGATTCTAGTAAAACCGAAGCCCCATTTCAGCAATGGGGACTCGATTTCATCGGAGAAATCCATCCACACTCTAGTGCACAACACAAATGGATCCTAACTGCTACTGATTATTTCACTAAGTGGGTAGAAGCTATCCCCACAAGGAACACAACTAACTTAGTAGTGATATGTTTCTTGGAAGATAATATCTTATCCAGATTTGGTTTTCCACGAAAAATAGTCACTAACAACGCACAAGCATTTAAATCAATGGCGATGATAAATTTTTGTCAAAAATATAACATCATACTAGGACACTCCACAGCTTACTACCCACAAGGTAATGGTCTGCCTGAATCATCCAACAAAATCCTGATTACCGTGATAAAAAAGGTTTTGACTGAAAACAAAAAAGCGTGGCATACCCATTTAAAATATGCTTTATGGGCCAACAGAATAAGCACCAAAAGATCAATCAGGATTTCCCCATTCCAGATGGTATATGGCATTGATGTCATTTTTCCAATAAACCTTGCTCTTCCAGTAATGAAACTCTGGCAAGATTCCAACAAAGAACCCAATGACGTTACCAGGAGAATAAAGCAGTTGGTCGAAGTCCAGCAAAATAGGGTCGAACTAAATGAAAGGTTGCAAAGGTATCAGGATAAAATGAAATCCTTATTCGATAAGAAAGTGAAAGATAAAGAATTCCTCCCTGGCAACTTGGTATTAAAATGGGAAGCTAGAAAGGAAGATGCTGGAAAACATGCCTAATTCGATCTGATCTGGTCTGGTCCATATAGAATTGTGGCCTTGGAAGGAAAAAATGCTTGGTTATTAGAAAACCTGGATGGAGACATTCTTAATGCCCCTGTAAATGGGTGGAATCTCAAACACTTCATGTAATAAGGTGTTTCTAAATTATTACTATATATACCAGTTTGTTTTCATTCTTTTTGTATAGATCAAAAAAAAAAGTATGAATGAATAAATCATCGTTTCATTTTTGTTTGTCATAAAAAAAAAAAAATTAAAAAGAAGAAATTATTAAAGTGTTATGAAAAAAGGGGGACTAAGGAAGGGTTGTAAAGGCCTATCGAGAAAATTTCTAAGAACAGCCACATGTATAGCAGCTTGTATAAACCCCTTTACCCTCCTCCTTGGCCATAGTAAAACCTTTTCTCGACTGACTATAGATGTCTAATCAATGAAGTTTCCTAAGAACATAGGGGTTTCACTTTGGTCATGGAAACTCTCGAACAAACTTTCAAGGAAGAGAGTAGGTTGTGTTTTTTGTTCTTTGACTTTGGCTGGATCGTAAACATGTCTAGCTTAATCCTAACCTTATTAGTTATCCTAATAGGAATAATTGATTAGTTTTGCTCAAGGAATTTCCCTATACTAAAGGTCAAGAAGTTTCCATTAAGAAGTCCTCTGAAACCCTTGATTTTTAAAGGTAGGTGAGAAGATTGACCCGGAGTGATTTAAATGAGTTTACAGACTTTGATTCTTTTTCAAATAGATATCTTCTCGGATGTATTGCATACTCATTGATTGCCCCCACTTCAGAACTAAATATATTTGTTGATGAACTCACCCCTGTCTCCATAGATGAGATTCCTCCTTCTGATTATTTCATCAAAACGAGGAAGGTTTTCCTAAAAAAAGAGATGTATATGAGAGAGGCGGGCATGGTAAAAGAGCATAGAGTCTTTCTAGATGGACAGAATTTGGAGGAGGACGATTTCGCTACAAAGGTAGCAGGTTCCATGGGAGCCATGGAAATAGCATACTTTTTTACCATGGAGAACATGAGAACAAGGATAAAAAAGAGTAACAACATAATAGCTCAGTTACAGGACCAGTTAAAGAACGTTGAGAAGAACATCAGAGAAGAGGTGAGTAAAAGATTGGAGCAAGCCAGAGTTGTTGAAAGGCTAGAAATTCAATCACTCAAATCAAGCCTGGACGAAATGAAGAAGAGGATACAAGCAAGTTAGATGCAGGTTGCTCAGCAAAAGGAGCATGCAAAATAGTTACAGGTTAAGTTAAATTTGATTGAAGGCCGGTTTATAGACTTAAAGGCTTTCCAGACCCTCTCGTTGGAAACGCATACAAAAATAGAAGCCGAGCAGCAGAAACTGATCTCCAAAATAGAGATCATCCAGAATTATTTTCGAGAGGTAAGCAAATCTCCTGATGATATTATTTTGCTAGAAAAGGAAGCTAAAGAAACAAGGAATACTTTCCAGAAAGCGGTTGCATGTTCAGGGAACAAAGAGATGGAAAAAAATGCAAAACTATCTATCATGAAACAGATAAAAGGGGACATCATGCTCAAGGTATGGGAAACAAATATATCTAAGAGCAAGAAGATAGTTAAAGAAATCAAAGACGATTATGAAGGAATCTTTGATTCTTGGGATAAGAAAACATTAGGCATCAAAATAAATGATTGTTCTGAGTCACTGGGGCAGATAAACATTGAAAAACAACGGTCGGACTTCAAAGAAGGTTTGAAGGAGATTCAATTTGAAATTTTACAATTGAAGGAGATCGATGCCAACCTAATAGACAGATGGCTGGTACAGCCCAATTTAAAGTTGCAAGTGATCAAGTTTTCTGACCAAGGTTGTGAAGATCGATTCCCAAAGGTACAAAGAAAGTTTTATTTGTTTGAGACTAAGGATCTTCCGACACCTCCTAGGAACTTTGTCCATTTTCTAGAGAAATGTATTGAATGTGTAGCATCAAAGGAGAGAGAGATTTCGACTAAAAAATGAAGTATCATTTGGAAACTCATACTGTTGGAATGATAGATAAACAAAAGTTAATTGTGCAATAATTAAGGTTGCAATTTTGTAATTGTTTTTCTCCTGAAAAGTAGGAGATTGTTAACCATCAAGTAGGGATGACCCTGTATAAATACAGGCAAGGAAGACTAAAACGAGGCTTTTTTTTATCTCTCAAAAAAAAAAAAAAAAAAACATTTTTGACGAAGTAATTTTGAAGAGACTCGGAATTAATAGAAATGTTGATTGAAGATTCCAAATATTGTCACTTATGAGTTATGTGTTTCCCTGTTATCTCATATTTCTTGCATATGTTTAATTGATGAATGCTTATCTACAATTTAGTATAACCTCTACTGTGGAAATTATGATTCTTGTTATTTCAAATCATTTACATTTTTTCCTCTATGTCCGTTATCAACAGATACAAGACCTGTAGATGCTTAGATATTAACATCATATGCTTCATTAATATCTTTATTATTTTGTAGTCTTCTGTTACAACGTGAGATTCCTCTGAAATTGACACCTCACTTTGCTAATAGCTTTATGTTTTTCTCCATATCTTGCATGTCTCTTTTCTTTAAATTTTAACTCACATACAAGAAAAGGCCTACAATTTAGTCATATTATTTATTTGTGTATTGACATCATTCTCGTTACATTGTGAAATTGATCCGGATTATTTTCAGCACGAAATGAGAGCGGAGATATAATAAAGAAATGCACAGAGATATTGCAGATATTTAATAATATAACATAAATGTATCAGAGATGCAACCATAAACACAAATATACAGTAATACATGATTTCTATTAATCAGAGAAATGTACAGAGACTGTAAAAATACAGAGTGAAAG